>KI915041.1:21966187-22039341 GCA_000473445.2 Anopheles farauti | reverse complement strand
CCCCCCCCCCCCCCCCCCCCCCCTTCTCCCTTTTTCCCATTGACATACACCCCTCGACCGCCCCCTTTCTTCTCACGTACGTCTTCGGTGAGCCGCGAACGACGCGAAAACCAGCCCAACGCTCCAACACTACACACTATGGATGTACACCGTCGTTCCAACACGCACAGCACACAAGTGAGCAGACGGGCAGAGGACACAGCAGCACAGCAGAGTACGCAGTACGTACGGAAACGCGTCGTGAAAAGCTCGCACGAACTCCGGGACTGAGACACTGGCTCTGGGTTACCCGAGATGGTTGGTCCCGTCCCCGCCTGGTACGTTCAAAAATACCGTGTACTGCGTGTTCGTGTTCGTGGGTCCCCGGTGTGGAGAATGATTCCACATGCGCTCTCTTTTCTTGGCGGCTCTCCGATCGCTATGTGTGTTTCTCTCTATCTGTCTCTCTTTCCCTCGCTTGGGGTGACACCGTGCAGCGCAGCGTGCTAAAAAGGAGCCTCTTTCCGTTCGCGGTTCAGTCCGCGGGTCCAACTCAGCATGGGCTCTTCCTCTTCTTTTCCAATGTGTCTCATTTCTCGCTCCGACTCACATAATCCGTACAATTGCCTCCCAGCAAATATGCTTTCGTTGCCGACGCGCGTGCGCATTCGGCGGCAAAAGGTTTGGCCTCGCCGAGAACCACGATGCACTCCTCTCTCCGCCTTCTAGTCCCCTTTTTCCAAGTCCTCGTCGCTATAAGGACGATTTGAAAATAGAGAGAGAGAGAGGGAGAAAGTGGAGCTCCTACACAGGTTGAGAAACAGTGCTTGCATATCCTGTGGAAGGAGTCGACATCCGGTATTAGATACCTCCACACATCTCCAACAAGTTATGGTTCCTTTCCATCGTTCCACCAAAAAGCGAATTAGCATCGCATCACCCTGGAGAACCATCCTTAGCAACCCGGGGATATAATTCGTTCGAATGAAAGTTGGTAACACTGGATGGCGCCTCGTAAAACGTTTCGCATAATGTTTGTTTCTTCGATTTCAGTGATCTCAGCAACCTTTTGTTTGCTACCGACCATTGAATCGATTTGCTCCACATGAGACCGCAGCGTATCCTTAGAGCATGTGTGAATGTTTTAGTGGGGAGCTTCGATATCTTTCAGGCGATGAACGTGCCAATGGGAAAATTGCAGGAAAAGAGATGAAAAAACAGCAGAATCTACACTTCGGTCCAAACTGCGACGACGCAGAACAACTCTCTCTCTCCCTTACTCAAAGCTTTTCCATGCACAATCCTGTGTGTGTGTGTGTGTGTGTGTGTGTGTGTGTGTGACGAACTTTCGAGGTTTGGGGATAACGGTGATGATATTATGCTACACCTTCCCTCTCGTCCACACCCAACCGGTCAGCAGAAAGGCACCGTCCAGAAACACGATACGGCGGCACAATGACGGCAAATTTCGCAGTCTTTCGTGTCCTTATAATGGACGGTAATTTCCCTTAGGTGAGAGAAACGCATCACGGCAAAGTAGGTCTTGCCAAGTACGGTTCTGCTGTGTGCGAACGGACGACGGCTCCATCCAAGCATGATTAGGACCTAAGTCAACACGGTTCGCCTTCACGCGTTGCAAATGACAGGGCAGACACGGTTCCTCTCTCTTGGCAACAGAGTCACAAACTCAGCCAACACACACAGGCAGCAATTGGGGTTAGTGCTGCTGCAGTGAGAGCACGTGTCCTTATGCCTAAGCACCGGGTGTTTTCCACTCCAGTATCATCTTCATTATTTCGCTGCATAAGGCCGGCCAACGAGGCAGCCGGCTCGTAAGAGTCTTGCGCATTTGAAGACTGCATCGCACACCAATGACGCCCCATCTTTCAAACGGAACATTCCCCCATGCGAGCAAAACCGTTTGAAAAAAGTGACACAAAAGTTATGCTTCCTTCTCCATCTTCTTCGCGTAACGTTTGACTCCGAGTGCCACCACCAGGATACGGGGTCACCACCAGGACTTGCAGTGGTACTGCATCGCACGGAACAACACACAACCGAAGTAAAATCCCAGCAGCGTTCTTTTCGTACGCTATTTATAGGAGAAGAAGAGGAAAGCTTCATTAAAATTCAATGGCCATTCAGTTCAGCAATAACTTTTGAGATAAAATTGGCCACAAAAGCGTAGCATGCGGGGTGAAGACGTCGCGCAAAGGCAATGTTTTATTTCGCAACAACAAAAAAACGAAAAAAACAACACATAATAAAACTCTCCAGGAACGAAACGCACTCGAGAATGGCTGCTATGCTGGGGGTATGAGTGTGAGTGTGGCTTTCTATTTAGCCATTATATTTCCACCATAAGATAATGAAGGAGAAGCAGCGGCAGAAAAGCAAAGTGGAACAACAACCGCCGGTTAGCATCCTTTCTTGCGCAAATGAGTAGCATCCTTTGGCAAGTAGCAAGTTTCCATCGACGAGGACGCGCTGGTAGGAGAGTACCGGAAGGAGTAAAGGTGCGGTGGCGCTTTTCGCAGGCGCTCCAAGGGAAACAATTTAAAAATTTCATCCACTAATGAAGTGCCACCGCAAGGAGCTGCCACCGGATAGGAGAGAGAGAGAGAGAGACCGAAGGGAGGTGTGTCGAAGCAATCGTGTCCGCATAAGACGGGGATTCCATTCCGTTTTTCACACACGTGGATCTCGGTTCGTCACAATTCTCGCTTCCAGGAGGGTCGTTCATTACTTATCTACGATAATGGCCGTATTTGTTGTCGTCGTCAGCAGGGTATTATGCAACCACCATCGGGGCCACCACGTAAATGGAAAACAATTCCTGAGAGAGTGGCGTCTTCGGTCGCACGAGATATGAGCGAAGAGGGAGAAGTGGTTTTTTTCGAACCTACGACGCCAACAGCACGTCCGAGGAGCTCCAATAATGGTGTCCAAACGATATGCGTAGCTATGGATTGGCAATTGGAACAGCAATCGGTGGTCGCGGCTTCTCCATTCCAAGGGAGGGAGGTATTGTAAGAAACCTTATCTGGCTCTGTACTTCCTCTATTGCAAGTAGCTGTGTGTAGCAGATGGGTCGGGAAGAATTGTTTATCAAGAGTGAGTGCCCCAGGCATACACATCCTCCGGTGCTTTAAAGTTGATATATAGATCTTATATACCTTATCGTCGTTAATTTTCACAAGTGAAAAAACACAGGTAGAGAACGGCAGGGTCCACCAAACAAAGCTTATCTTGAGTACATAATTGTGGAGCGGAAGCCACCACATCACACGCAGGCGAAGGCGTTGGAGCATGTTGGGTTGGTTTAGCCATATACGACATCGGTGGACACCATATCAATAGAGATGACCTCGCCCCGCATGCTTCCTCCTCCTAGTGTTCGCTCGGCTCAGTGCGTCCGAAAGATGGCAACTAGGGGTTGAAAACCGCCTCTCCCACGGGGTTGTGGATGCGAAGGTTTATTAATATATGACCGAAAAACGTCAACCCAACGATGGCGTCTTGCACGGGTTTCAAGCGCGCTGGCGCAATTGCTATACACACGCGCGCGCGCGTCGTTTAGCCCGTGTGCCTGTGATAGGTGTGTGTGTGTGTGTGGTGTGTGATGGTGGATGACGCGTTTCTTCTTCCACCGTTTTTTTTATGTGGTCCTTAAATCATTGGCGCGCCACCATAAACCAATGATGCGAGTGCCAACCGGCTCCGAGTGCTGGAGAGGCAAAACAAACGTTAAACAAAATTCTTCCTGGTGTAGGCGTCGTCGTTGTCGTCGTCTTCGTCGTCGTCGCCTACTGCAACCCCTCGACTGTCATATGCTCAACTCTTCCAGGGAGATGTTTTGCGCAGCATGTCGCGGCGCTGGTCTCTTACTTTCTCCATCCAAACCACACCCTTTGATGTCACGCAAGCCGCTGGAGAGAAATCGTTCGTATCTTCCACTGGAACCGGATTCAATCGCACTTTAACGCATCTCAGCCGGATGATGTTGAGACGGCATGCATGATGGTCCGGTTGGTCCGGAACAAACCGCTGGTGTGATGCGCTATACCTTCTCCCCCCCCCCCCCCACCCCTCCCGCTCTCGACAGACCGCGCACAATGTTCTGGAGTTGTGTGCTGTCGCAATCGCTCAAGGCCATTCGCGTGCACCGCAACGTTGGTCGGTATATCTCGTGTCGTAATAGCAGCCGCCACCGCCGCCACCGCCTCCGCCACCACCGCCGCCACTAGCCCCGGGGTCTCCCCCGGCAGTGTCCTTTGAAAATTTGTCCGATAGCAAGGGGAGGCAATTAGTTCGCCGCTCTTTCTCTCCAGCCAACCAGTGCCAGGTGTGTATGTGTGCATCCTCCCTTTCTGTCTGCTAGTTCAAATCGCTGCCCTCAATTGGAAATGATACCCTCTCGCGTCCAATTCGCGTTAATATATAGCGCGACGCAGTACTGTAGCATGCGCCTGCTGTGTTTGACTTGACGTTTTTTACATTTTTTACTTTTTTGCGCGCACCTCGTCCACCTTCGGAATCGAATTAGCCTTGAAAACGTTCTACCCATTACTCATATACATACGTATGCACACACGAATACAGCCGCATCGGCGTGCACACCAGCTACAGCCGCACGAGCCACTCTTTCTCTCCTACTCTCGCTCGCGTTTTTTCGATCATCTCCAACCGGTGCTCCAATCCCTCCCTCCCCCTCCCCCTCCCTTCCCTTTGGACGCATGTCGTCCGCTAACTAATCAGCCATCCCTACAACCTCCTCACAAATGGGAGAGAAAGAGAAGGCTGCAGCCTAAATGCGCATGCGACCGAACGGA
Organism: Anopheles farauti; assembly: GCA_000473445.2. NCBI lineage: Eukaryota > Metazoa > Arthropoda > Insecta > Diptera > Culicidae > Anopheles > Anopheles farauti. The sequence goes on along the minus strand of KI915041.1, from coordinate 22,034,530 downwards.
ACGCATGAAGATAGCGAGAAAAGAGGAGAGGAAATAGGGCTATTAAAAAAGCGATCTATATGTTGGTGTGCATCGCGCATTCCGGCCTTTGTGCGTGTGTATGCGTACGACGTGCGTGGTGGATATGAGCGCGTGCCCAACGGGTGTGAGCCCTCACACTCCTTATGGCAATATTGTGCGCTTCCGGCGCAACCAACACAGCGGACTGGCGGACCAAGAGCAGTGGCGCACAGGTGTGGTACGGAGGGAGGGGGTGGCCTGTACCGGAAACTGTAAAACCGCACACCAACACATGCTAACCAGTTGCACCGTATGCTCGTCGTATTGCCCGGGTGTGATCTCGCAGTTGGCCTCTCTCTCCTAACCATCCCTCTAACACGGTGATGGCTGCTGCTACTGCTGCTGCTAGACATAACTCCTCTAGGCCCGTTTCCATGGCACAGGTGTACCACCAACACCGGGGGATGATGATCGTTTTCTCTTTTCTAAGCGAATGTCTTACGTTCTCACCACCGAATGGCTATCTCTTTCTCTCTCTCTCTCTCTCTCTCTCTCTCTCTCTTTCTCTCTCTCTCTCTCTCTCTCTCTCTCTCTCTTTCTCTCTCTCTCTCTCTCTCTCCTTTTCGTGCGCTCTCTCTCCGGGCGTGTGCGGCGATGATGATGGTTGGCAGGGTGAGAAAATTCTAGAAAATCCTCACCGCGCGCATATAAACTCGGCTTTTACCGGGACAGGGGGGGATCGAGCGGAGCGGCAGAGCGCTCCGAGAAGTCATGCGTACTTCTCACCAATGCTGCCGGATGTCGGGAACATAGACCTCGGCACGGGAATCCGCGTACGGCAGAAGACGTACGACCTCCATCCAACCTCACCCAGGAAATCTTTCGCCACCAACACCCATCATCATGCCATCCCTTTCTATCGATTATCAAATCAAACGCCTCATTCCGCTATTTTTTGTCTGCTCACCCACCAACCATAAATTGCGTATGGCTTTCTCGCCACCCCCTCAACTCCGAACTGCCCAATAGTCGACCAATTAGGCGCTAGTGTTGGTGACCATTTGGGATTGATTCTATGTTTCTACATCCCCTTTGCCCATCAATTCCTTCATGTTCTTCTGCATGTATTCTTCACCGTGTCACCGTGGTTCGATCAAATGACGTCCACACAGTCTCAGCCACGCGCACAACTCCCATACATCCAAACACACTGAACCACTTGACGTATTACACGCACGAAACGCACGACGGAAGGTGACGACCCACACGAATATGGCGACTTGACGTACACACACGCACACACACACACACACACATACACTGTCACGACATACGCACGAATTCCTTAGCCAACGAGAAACAGGGCCAATAGAGCCGAAGGCGAACGAAGAATCTACCGAGGTTAAGAACAACGGGTGGAAATTGTGGAACTACCCGCTTTTCAAAAGACCACAAACTCACGCGAGATGGAATCAACTTCCGTTCCGGTGTTTTAATGGCGCCGCACGTACAAACTGTCAGACGCAAAATGGGTGGCAGTTTGAATTTCCTCGCTGCACGAACGGCGCAAGAGAGAAAAACCTACCCTGCGGGAAATCGGCGAGGAAAATGTTGCTGCAGCACAACCGGCTTCCTGTGCGAACACTGGCGAGATTTGTGGTGTGATATTCGCTTCGTTCGTCGCCTTTCGACACTCTCTCGCTCAAAATGGCTGCCTGACGTATACACACGCGGGGTGTGGTGTGTGAGTGTGTGCTGGATGCGTCACATCGGGGAGAAAATTTTTCCCACCTCTTTGGGTTGCTGAGCCGCCCTGCCCTGTGCTTAACTTCAACCGCAAGAAATGGCCACCGGAACGATGGCTACGGGAGGAGACTTCTGCTCCGCCGGATGTAAGGGGTCAGCTTGCGCTGTTCTACTTACTTTTGGTAAGAAGCGGCAAGGGTTAAACGTACAAAATAATGATGGCACACACTACTTTTTACAACACACGGCCTCGCAGCGAACAGGGGTAGCAAATTTTTCCGTCCGTCTTCCCGTGGGGTGCCAAGCTGTCAATGTTGTCAAATATCGGTAAAAAACTGTCAGCTGGCATGGTCGACCACTGTGACCAGTGGTGTGCGCAGAATGTATGCAATCTGCATGAAGATTACACGAGATTCAAATGTTTCAAATAGTTTTACAGACTCAAATTAGTTAATCGAAAACATTAAATCAATAATATTGTCGTATGCTTCAATAATAACGTGTCATGCCAACATGTGGCATATACATATTGTATAGTTAGGACAACTGGTATAATTACCGTGTCTCGGCAGTCATAGAGAGATGTTCAACTGTTGAGCCTGCTGTTATAAACACCATGCTAGGCTGTACGATCTCGTCGCCAACTGTCAAAGTCCACATGTGTTCAAACACTCCATAAACAATACCGGTATATCCACAATTTTGCGCTAAAGTTTGTGTAATATTAAGTTCGGCTAGTAACAATGCCGAAATCCAAAAGAGATAAGAAAGGTAAGTGCTTCGGAAAGCCATGGTAATCCGTTGCTGAACATTTATCAACTGTTTCTTCACCCAGTGTCGCTCACCAAGACTGACCGGAAAGGTTTGTCGAACAAACAACAGATCATCGAGGACATACAGCAATGCAGGGATACGTACGACAACATATTCCTGTTTTCAGTGCAGAACATGCGTAACAGCAAGCTAAAGGATGTGCGAACGGAATGGAAAAACTCTCGTTTCTTCTTCGGCAAGAACCGCGTCATGCAGCTGGGTCTGAAATTGGTCAGCGAGGACGAGAGCAGCAAACCGACCAAACTCGAACAGGGGATGGAGAAATTGCGCGAACAGATGATCGGCCAGTGTGGGCTGTTGTTCACGTCCGAAAGCAAGAAAACCGTGTTGGAGTGGTTCGATTCTTACAAGGCCACAGAGTACGCCCGCAGCGGTTTCCGGGCTACGAAAACGATCAAACTGAAGGCGGGTCCTCTGGAGGAGTTTTCGCACGCGATCGAACCGCATCTACGTTCGTTGGGTATGCCAACAAAGCTGGACCGTGGTATCGTGACATTGTACAAAGATTTCACCATCTGCGAGAAGGGCAAGCTGTTGACCCCGGAACAGGCAAGAATGCTGAAGCTGCTCGGTAAACCGATGGCGCAATTTAAGGTGATCATCAACTGTTGTCTCACGAAGAAGGATGGTTTTGAAGAAATCACCAAGCGCGATATTGAGGTGACGAAGAAAACGAAGAAACCAGCAAAGGCGGCGGATCCGAAAAAATCGAAGAAGGCGGAGGATGCGATGAGCGAAGACGAAGACGACGAGGATGATGATGAGGACGATGAGGAGGACGAGGACGAGGACGATGCGATGGAAGAAGATGATGATGAGGATGAGGCGTAAATATAAGTAACCGGTATAAATAAAGTAAATTATGTTAAAATTTACTAAACCCAAACCTAAACGCTTTGTTCTAAATCACTCAAAACGATTGGAATTAGAAACAGTTTCCAACACCGCTTGTTGGAGGATTCGATTCGATCATTCTTTATTGAGCTAATCACTAAAATAAATAAGACTCTACAGCTTACAACAGACTATCGACACACGTACGCAACGCACACATACACTCACACTCTCTTAGAATCTTGCTCCGCTTAGTTTAATTTGAACTTCCGCTTCCGCTTGTCGTCTTCCGTTTTTATGCAGCGGCCCCGGTAGCAAATTTCCGTCTCATGGGTAATACCATTCGACACGGACGTCGGAATGACGAGCGAACCCATGGGATTGACGATGGCTGGTGGTTCCGCCGTTACCGGCACGAATTGCGTTTCGCTCGGACTGATATCGGTCGTTGCGGGTACTACCTCCTGCTCGTCGTCGCTCTCCACAGCGTCGTCGGCTGCAAGCGGATCTTCCGTTGGGTGAACGAACTCGTCCTCACGCTCCCCATCCTGCTCGCCGCCCCCATCGACCATCTCTTCCGTCTCGGCGTCGTGTTCCGCCATCTCGTACAGATCGGAAATGGTCTTCTTCACGTCGGCAAAAATGCCCTCCGACACTTTCTTACTCGACGGTGGCTGCTGATTTTCCTCTTCCTCCTCCTCCCCTGCCTCCGGCGCAGCAAACGTTGGTCCATCGTCCTCAGCGATCGGTTCGAGCGTTGCCGACGCTTCGGTGGTGTGATCTTGCAGTAGCGGTGCATTTGTGGACGTTTGCTCCAGGCTGGCCAGTGCGAGATCCTCTGCCGTAGGTTTCGCAGTGGAAGTCGGTGCGCTTACATCCGAAACTGCGGTTATAACCTCAACCGAAGCTTCTCCCGTTTCCGTTTCTTTCGGTTCCTCTTCCGGGGCAACCGTCGCTTGCTCCTGGGCCGTATTTTCCTGCTCCTCAAACGGGGCCACGTCGCGATGTTTCTCAGCGATATTTTTACCCGTCAGCCCAACGTGATCGATGCTCTTTAGCGTTTCACCGAAGTGCGCCTGGCCATTGTACACCTGTGCCGCCTGGTTGATGTGCTGCGATTCGGCCGTCTCGAACGAATCGACTACCTTCGAGCGTCCACGCTTGCGCAGGAAGTTGTTGCGGAAGTTGCTGGTAATGGGTCGTCGCGTCGCTTCCTCACTGCTAGCGCGATCCTTTTCCTCGCTCTCGCGCTCCGGTTTCTTCTGACTGTTATCGTCTATGAAATCCTTCATCACATCGTTCAACAAGTCCGCAAATGAGGGTACACTACAAAAGTGCAACGTAAACAGAAATAACGATACTATAATGCTTAAACCATCCTGGAATTTGAAGTACAAAACAACATTCTCACCTATTTTCCGTGCTGTCCTCGGTGGGTGCGTCCTGCGGGCTGCCGGCACCACCCTTCTGCCCATAGTTGGATGATACGTTCACGAAGTACATGCCCGTGTCACGGGCGGCGGTAACGATTTCCGGCTCCGGTTCGGTCGAAACGTTTTCCTGCTCGAGATCGTTGTTGGCACGCGATTCCGTCTTCAGCACGGGCTGGAACGAGTTTTGGTTCAGTTTGGTCGACCATTGCGATTCCTGGGGCTGCAGATTGAATCGGGTGCGCTCACGGATGCGGAATCGTGGCCCACTGCTGGCAGCCGGTGCCGCCGTGCTCGGTTGCTGCGTAGTAGCCGCTGCGGTTTGCTGTTGATAAACAAACAAAATAATCGCGACCAATGTAAAGTGCGACCAATGCGTACGGCTCGTTGTGGCGTCGTACCTCTTGTCTGGAGCGTAATGTCGGTGAAATGCGACGCAAGTTGCTGCCTCTACCAAAAGCTCGCGTCACGGGAGCCTCCGGAGAGGCGGTCGTTGCGGCGGCCGCTGGTTCCGTCGTTGTCGTCGGTCGGCGTGTGCGTCCACGCAAAATATCTTGCCGGTTCTTTGTACGCACCTGTGCGCGAGAGAAGGATAGAAGATGATAGACGCATGACGTTTGACAGTTGACAGATAGGGGTTAGTTTATTTAACAATCGTTTAGTAGCAACACGACGTACGGTGTAAGTTCCTTGCGTTGGCTGCTGTTCGTTCGTGTATGCCGCAGTCGTAGTTGGGCTTGCGGTCGTAGTGGCGTAGAGTCGTGATGGCCGTCGAACGAAGGCCGGTCGTCGCCCGGCGGAAGTGCGTGATGCTCCGGCACCGGATGGTGGTGGTGGTGCCGCCGGTTCGGGTGTCGTCGTGCGGGAGGTTATGGTGCGTTCCGTGGTGGTACGGGTCGCGTACGTTTGCTGTGAATCGCGCGTGCGCGAAACAAGACCCGGTCGGCGGGGACGCGGCGTAATCTCCACCTTCTTGATCTCCATCGCTTCCTCCAGCGGGGCACCGTAGGCGGTGGTAAGCTTCTCCTCACTTTCCGTCACCGGCGGTGGAGCGGTTTGCGGTGGTGCCTCGGTTGCGGGCGTTTGCGATCGCAGAGGTATGACCGAGTGTTCGGGCTCACGGTTCAACGGGATAACCTCCTGCGGACGGACGTATTCTTCTTCGTCTTCGGCCTGGGTACGCGTGTTGTACGACGGTACGTAGTAGCTTGGCGTTTGTGGTGGCACAACGGTTGTAACCGTCGTTTCTTGATCGTAGGTCGGTTCGCTGTAGTATGTGGAGTATTTGCGCGTCACCTGCTGCTGTGGATCCACCGTGTCCAGCGGGAGCTCGTTGGCGAGAGTCGTCGAGATGAACACTCGTTCGGACGGATCGTCGTACGTCTCCTGAAGGGTGGTGGAGGGTGTGGTCGCGATCGTCGTTGGCGGAGGTGACGTCGTCGGTGCCGGAACACCCTGTGCCTGCGGACGAATGACCGGATAGTTTTGCTTCAGCACATCCCGCTGATAGTCGAGGTTTTCCTCCTCCTTGCGAGGACCACGGGGCGTCGTGGTACGGCCACGGCTTCGTCCACGCGATGCTGCCGGACGTTCCTCGTTGTTGGGCACGTAGCGCGATCGCGAACGGGAAATCGGTGCCCGAGTGCTTGCGTGACTCGAGTTCTCACCCGCTTCGGCGGCCGGAGTAGCCGGTGTGGTGGTGCGAGATGGATGTGGTCGACGTCCACGTTGAAGTGGTCGGCGAGTGGTTGGGGCAGCCTGGTCCGCGTCGTACGCATCGGAGGACTGGGTGGTCGTGGTGCGATGTAGCTGCTTGCGGAAGTGTGGCCCACGCGTGTTGCCGGACGGCGCCTGAGCGCCAGTGTCCGGAGTCTTCGGTGACCACTGTTCGTCCATCAGCGCGTTCACGAGTCCCGGCAGGTTGGCGCTGATCGGTGGCAACTCGGACGGAATGCTGTAGTGCTGCTGTTCGGTCGTCCCGTGCGTAGGTTCCACCGTCACGGCCGTGGTCGGTTCGCTGGTCGTGATCACTTCGACCGAGTAGCGCGGCGAGTCCGAGTAGGAGTCCGTTTCGTACTTGTACTTGTTGATGTAGCTCGTGCCGACGGTGGTTCCGATGGTGGTGGGGAAGCTGGTTTCGTACTTGGTCGGTTCACGCTCGTAGAACTTGCTGCGGTGCTCGAAATCGCGGAAGAAAACGTCTTGCGTGGTGAGCGTGGCGGGTGTGGTCGTGCCGGCCGTAGTTCCAGCAGACGTGGACGAGGGATTGTAGTACGTGCTCACGTACTTGCTGTGCCGGTTCGCTCCACTGTCCTCGTTGATCGCCGCCGCTGCCGTGTAGTAGTTGTTTCGGATGACCTGTCGATCGATGCCACCGCTTCCCGGGACATTCGTCGTGATCGTCGTCTTGATCATCTCGTCCGTGTGCTGCTGTGACGGTGGGTTAAAGAAGTCCAAGAATCCATGATCCACCACCGACGACGACGACGACGACGACGCGCCAGCTTTGCCACCGTTCGGACGCACGGAATCGACCAACTTGAACTTGTGGACAAACTGCTGCTCCTTGCCTTCGTTGAGTGGAGTAGTCGCCGGGGTAGTCTGCTGCTGGTGATGCTGGTGATGCGGCCGGGTGCGACTGCGGAAGTTCTCCTCGCGGAAGTGCGTTCTCATGCGCTCCGCTTCAAAGTGCAGCTGCGCCGTGGTTGGCCGCTCCGTCGTCGTGGTCGTGGTGGGTGTGGTAAAGATCGTGGTCGTGGTATCATCCAGCTCCTCTACCGGATAGAACGACGGTGGTATCTTCTGCTCTGGCATGGGCTTGAAATCGAACTGGCGCGTGCTGCCGCCGTACGAACGGAACGGATAGTTCGCGGTCGTCGGTGCCGGAGCCGGGCTCGTCGACGGTTTCTTCGTTTTCGCGAGATTAAAGTACTCTTCGTTCACGCCCGGGTGGCGGCTCGGCGGCAGGGGACTGTTCTGGAACGAGCTGTACTGTCCAACGGTGGAGGCCGGTTTTCCCGTCGGCGAGGTGTAGTGATCCGCATCGTAGATCGGTTTGCCCGTGGCACCCAACGTGGCCTTCGTGGGGCCAGCATCTTCGCCGAAGTTCAGCGTGGAAGGCGTATAGTACTGCACGTTGCTCGGTGCCGTGGGACGCGTGTAGAACGGACCGTGCTCGAGGGAATTACCACCGCTACCGGTGGAACCACTCTGCCGCACAACGATCGAACCGACGTGTGGTGGCGGAAGGGCGATCTTCGTGTAGCCACCGGGGGTTTTGTAGCTCAGCGGTGCCACGAAGAATGGCAGATCCTCGATCTTGCGGTTGGCACGGTTCGACGACAGATCCACGCTGGAGAGATAGGGCAGATCGAAGCGCGAGTAACTCTTCGGTGGCGCCAGCCCATTCGGTCCGATGAAGACCTTCGGCGTGTTCTTGCCGAACGCGTCCAGCACGGCAATCTCGTTGATGTTCTTAAGCCCTCCGATGGCGTCGCTCGTGGAGAGCTTTCCTTGGCGTCCGTCGTTGTACAGGAAGAGCGCTAGCGGCGGTTGGTTCGGTTTCGGTTTGGATGCGGACGTCGAGGACGACCGGGACGACAGTGCCGGGGCGGAAGTTTCGGCGCCAGCGCTGGTGTACACACTGCGCTGCGGTGGTTGGGTGGCAAAGGTGGCCGCACTGGTGCGAACCGGTGGCTTCGGCGTCGTGGTCGTCGTACCAGCGGTGTAGAAATCGTTGATCAACGACGGACTCACCGGTTGCGGAAGGGCATTGTAACGATTGGTGTCCGGTGCGAGTGGCGATTGTTGCTTCTGGTTGTACAGCGTCTCGACCGGGACGTACAGCAGCTGCACTTCTTCTTGCGAAACGGCACCCGGCTGTTGGGGCGGAGGGCCTCCACCCGGTTGCCCGTCGAGTTCCGGCTGGCGGATGTGCTGGTACGAGAACGATTGTTGTTCGAGCTGCTGCGGCTGAGGTTTATCTTCCTGGATCAGCGCCTCCGAGAGTGGGGATTTCGCGCCTCCAAGGAACTGCTGTTCGAAGAGGTTCGGCTGCGGTTGCGGTGGTGGTGGTGGAGGCGGAGGATGCTGAATTGTTTGACCCACGAACTGGGGTGGTGAACGTTGGAAGCTGCTCAGGTGGAACGGCGGCTGTTCCAACAGCTCCTGCTGCTGCTGCTGCGGCTGTTGAGGCGCTGGTTGCTGGAGCAGAAATCGATTCGATTGCGGAAATTGATGGTTAAGGAAGGTGAAGTGATGCTGCTGGGCAGCGGCCGTATTGTCGGGGCCGAGGAATTGAGGTTGCGGCGGGGCGGAAAAGTAGTTTAGCACGCGTGCCCCGGCCTGTCGCTCGGCGATGGGTCGCGATAGGGGAATCCAATCGGTACCGGTCGCGGAACCACCGGTAAATTCCGTCAGCTGACGCGACCATCGCTCACCGGCCAGTACCGGCGCCAGTGACGTGAGCGCGATGATCGCTACCTGGACGAGGGCAACACCCAAGGCCATCCCACCCGGGGATGAACGTCGTTTTTCTCTCATCGTGTGCGAGTGCTTTTTTTTCTGTCCTGGAAAGAAGCGAAAATTTGCATCCAATCAGTGCCAGTGCCTACTAATTGTGCTACCCTGTTGGTAATGAATGTCGATCCAAGTGTGCGCGCGTGCCGCGTTGCTATGGTTGTAGTTCGCATGTAAAGTCTTTTATTCCCGCTTTCTTCGCCGATGTGATGTGTTACGTGTTTGACGAAGCGTGTCATAATTCGTGTATTGTCTTTTCCAATATCGGTACGCTCGATGGTGCGACGGTGTTGGAGGGCCGCGTTGGTGGTAACGAACAAGCCAGTAATTACCCCGTGGCCGTGGCCGTGGGTAGTGGGTGTTTTCGCTTTTCCGATTTCCACCGCGCCGCGCGGTGTGAGTTGCAGTTTTTATCCCGAGAGCGCCAGTTTCGCGTACACCAGGGATCAGGCGGACGGAGCGAGCCGGGGTGAGTTGCAACAATTCATCACGACGGTAAGTAGATCGTAAAATGCGCCACCAGTGTTTGGTTATGCACGAGTACGCGGCCGTTGGCGTGACTGTGTAGCGAAGGAAAAGCAGGGAAATCCCTTCTTTCTCTCTCTCGCCAAGCGTTTGGTTTTGCCAGACCGCTCGGGTTTCACTTTTGTAGCTCATTTTCACCAAATTTCTATCATCGACGTCGAAGTCGAAGATGTTAGCAAGTACTTCCAAAGCATCCCAGGTTGGTGAAAATAACCACAGACCAAGATGCGAATCTAATCCAAGCTAAGTGACCTGTCGCTAACCGTGTCACACCACCACAGGCACAGCTTTTAAGTAATCGCGGAGCTGTCTGTCCAGCTTATCGTATGACTTATCCGTTCCGTAAGCGTTACGTTACGTCCCGGAACTGGGACCGGTACACCGCTCTCATTGGACTACATTTACGTCGGTGACCACCAGCCGGCTCCGGGCATAACATCCTGCTGCGAGATGAGAAATTTATCAGCATCCGAGACGGTGTGTAGCGAGCGCTTACGTACGGTCGGTCGGTCGGTCGGTCGGGGAATATGTGTTTATTTATCGACCAGAAGTCGATTGCCTCCGGTCGTCCGATTGCCCAAGTATTTATTTACTTTTTTTTTGCGCTTGCAAAGCAAAGATCCGGCCACCCTTTCACGCTTGATGTGAGATGAATGCGCACGGCGAGTCTGCCGAGTGACAAACACACGGCAGGGCAGATCGGGGAGACACTTGATTTTAATGTCGCTGTCGCTGAGGGAACGAGTCTCCGTGCGCAGAAATCCGGTTCCGTGCAACGAGCAATGCAACAACCGTACTCCGCAATCGTTCTCCCGATCCCGTGGCGATGGTGAAAGTGATTGGGTAGCCGGCTCGGTCGGAATAATGGAAGCACTGCCGCCGGAAGGGCATCCAGATTGGGTCCAGATGTCAGGTGATTGTAGTTTAGATTTAGTCTTAAAAATTCAAGAACAACCTGTCCATTCACCACCCATTGTAGGGCCTTGTTCTTGTGCTCCCTTCACTCGGGCTACCTTCTCGTGACTTTTACCGCTACGCCATTAGCGAAAGTGTTGAAATGGATAGAGCGATGGTACCTGCTCACAAGACGCACAAAAAAAAAACAATACAAAAAACACCCCAAGTGCATGCGATTTTCCAAACAACACCCAACGGAATTGCCCTCCCAATGGCATCGCTTATTTGCTCACATGCAAAACAAACGCGGTTTACATTTTCGCTTGCACATGAATGAACTAACCCGAACGAGCTCCGGGAAATTGGATGCCGTTGGCAGACGAAAGTAAAAGCGCCATTGTGAACTCGGGGTGGTGAACTCCAGGCCGCGCTTCAAGTGTCATAATCATAGCGCCCGTGGGAACACGAAGCACCTCGTTTCGTTTCGTTAACCTCAAATATATCTTGCCGCAAGGTACGTTAGTTTATGGAAGTCCCATCTCCCTGAATAGGAGGAGTTTGGGTGATCACCACTCGGTGGCGCAATTCCCGCTGCGAGTTGAGAACAAATGATGCTTGTTTTCTTCACGAACGATCGTTGTTCTGAAGTCACGGCCGGACAAATCACTTTCCGTGCGGGAGTCAACGAAGGGATCCGATTAAGTGTGTTGATGTAGTTGGTGATTAGAAGTCGTTGGCATGCGAGTGCTACGGCTTCCCATTCTCTATTTTAATGGCGTTTGCTCCCCGGTGTATTGGAAGATAAATTGACGGGGCTGCCACCGTTATTAAATGGCAGGCCGTCAGAATGCCGTCATCGTTTATGTCATCGGAGCTTTCGCTTTCATTGCCGCTAATCCGATGTGAGATGGGATTTTAAATGCTCCCAGCATCAGGCTTACGATTCCTCCAGTTCCTCGATCTTCATGTCGTACAGAACGTTTGCCCTAGGGGCTACCGCGTAATAATCGGTTTCGATTAGCGTTCTTTTCCGGCTCGTAATAAAACTGAGTGCTGTGAGATGTCAGTAGGGGGGAAAAAAAGCGTAAAACGGTGCGATCGTGAACGCGTAATCGTAAGTGGAAAATAGAAAATGAGACTTTTCATTGCGCGTAAAACTCACTCCCCAAACGCTAACGGTTCGTTAGAAAGTGAGGTTTCTTTGAGACCGGGTATAATAACACCGCACCGAGGGCCGGCTTCGGTGTGCAGCGTGGATTTAAATGCGCGCTAGAAAACGAACCCCGCTCTCCGAAGGCTTTCATATATTTGACTGACTAAATTTACGTCAGGAATTGTGGGTGAGGAAGATCACTCGCTTGAAGCCGGTGCCGGTAATTCACGAGCCTGTTAAAATGGTGATGAAATTTATTCAACCGCTTATAGGCGATCGTTTTTTTTCCGGTTCCGTAGCCGCAGCCGAATAGAAGCCGGCATAATTAATTCGCCACGATTCCGATCCATCAGCTGCGATTGATGCCGCCCTGTTGTTGGTGGAACTTTGGTCGTGATGGTGATGTTGTAAATATTTAATAACCCACCAACTAGACCCAATGCATTTCTCGGGTGAGAGTGTTCAGAGCGACCATTACCATTTTTATGTGGCTGTAGGGGGATTAATTTAATGCCCGCTGTAATCGATCAAAGACCCGTTCGGTTGCTGCGGAGATGCACGAAACGCTCGATCAGCATGATACGAAGGAAATTGAACTCGCGTTGCAATCAAATTAAAAAGATGATTTTTGATAATTCGTGTGATATGTTAATGAAATGCTTTTTTTTGACAGCAACCCAAATGGCTGTTATTTGGAGAATAAACAATCGGCCTGATCGGTACAAGATCACGTCTTTCTCGTCGTGATTAGATACCGCATAGGAGAAACACAAACACAAAAATGACTCACTACGATCGATTTCTCACCGTCCAGTGAGTCATCGCCATCAAACTCGGGCGCTCATATTGATCACATTAATCTCACACAAAGTCACCCCGAATGCGCCAGCGAGACAACCTTGGAAACTCTTGGCAGGGAGCCGCCAGAGCCAGGGAGTTGCTGGAATGTTTTGCAGCTGTGCAGCAACGGATGAAAGTGAAACCAAATCAACCGGAGCTGGCATTGGGCTAGCTGGCTTGAGTCAGACGAATACCTTCTGCGTTGGTGGCGTTCCCTGCACGCCCCGTTTATTTAACCACCCAGGCATATGGGGATGCCGTTGTTGCTGTTGGTTGTAAGTGGGTTTATTTATTCTTCGCATTGCTGCGTTACTTACTTATTTGCGCTCGCCCTAACAATGGTTTGGGTGGATGAAGGTGGGAGATTGGTGGCGAAACAATTGAGATATTCATTGAAGCGTGAGCCGAGCGTGTGTGTGTGTGTGTGTGTGTGTGTGTGGGGCAAAGGCATGTGGGATTCGGAATCTGGTTCGATGAATCACACCTTGTACGCTTGTAAGTATAGTTTTTACAATTCCATCTTGCTTTTGGTGAAGCGAAAAAAAACGAGCTAGCTTAGTAGCCCCGCAAAGCCTAGCCAACGAACGCGTGGAATGTTGGATTCCCAATTTGGTCCACGATATATTTATGTATTGGGGTTGCTTAGGCAGCGTACGGTGGCACGAACGCTTTACGGTTCATATGATGAAGTGTTCAATTGTGCATGGAACTGGAAATCACAGGACAACAAAAAAAACTGTAGTACACATTCAAGAGACCTCCCTCCTTCCACTCAACCCTCTTCCCACAATGGTCACGATCACGAGAGCTTGAACTTGACAAATGGCGCTTGTTCGTTCTGTAAAAGGAACACAATCGAATATCCGTGTTCGCTGCATACAGAGAGAGCAGGAAAAGAACAGAAGAGCGAGACGGAAAGAACTGTAACACCGCAGCATCACCTGCCTTTTTATTGGGCTTCCTTTTTATTTAACCACAAGCGATCGAAAGCGAAAGTTGACCACTCCAGTGTCCGGACGACCGCCAAGAGGGTTTCGGGAAGGAATTTGTAATGTTTTCTTCCCCAGCTGTGGTTTTCTGCCGAAGGAGACTGCAGGAAAGACGAGATCGCGCTCACGTTCACGCTTCTTCGGCCAACACCGACCGGGGGGAACGCGATTCTGGTTCGGAGCACTTTCACCGTCGATTATGAAATATGCTTACCACCCTGAAACTGCTAAATTCGATTTCGATTTTAAGTCGATACAAAAAAAGGGGAACACCAACACGAAGGAGGGTAAAGATTGCAAACACTCATGGGAAAAATTGGCATGATCGGTGGAGGTTTAAATTATAGTGTGATCTCTCTCTCTCCCTCGCTCACTTTTCTCGGTTCGGAAGTGCCAAAATCGTTTATGGAACTTACCCCTCTCCCCTGAAAACCGGTTGATTAATGGCGGGGTGGAGATGGGAGCAAAACTGGAAGAAGACGAGCGGCACATGCCGCGAACATATTTCACAGCCTGCTGTGAATGTAAGCGTCGGTGCTTGATGGTTTTTTGAGTAATCTTACAAATTTTACGCTTCACGCAATGCTGCTCAACCAGAAGGTACGAAACACGAAAAAGATGATTTAATTCCTCCAAACAATTCCGCGAACACCGGTGGCATTTGACGGAGTTTTCGTGTGAATGTGCCATGTGTGAATTAAATGGTTCCGGTTGTACCCACCGACACCTTCTCACCACCATACCGCGTGATGAATGAAGATGAATTCGTGAATTAAATCGCCGTTGAATTCTATTTACTCGACCGGTTTGATGAAAGGGGTTTCTTTCAATGCTATCAACGACCATTTGTTCCATTAGAGGCTTATTAAAATTCAACTTATTCCACTGCATTTCAATTTCCGCATTTAGCCGGAGAAGACTAGTAGCACAAATTATTAGTGACCAATAGTAATCTCCAATCGACTCGAAGCTGACGGAACATGGTTCAAATGATTTGAAGGCTACGACGAAGCTGAAGCATTCACCGTCGCGAGGTAATTCTCGTTCATTAAAAGGTAATTAAAGGCAATTTTCGGTGGAAGAATATCCGTGACGGATGCTACTTACTGGTCCTACACCGATGATGCTAATTATCGGTAGTGGATAAGGGGTTTGAAACAAATGTGAAAGGTTGCAATGACGTTGCATTGAATATTGCTAGCTGCAGTAGTGTCACATCTGATGACATCCACCAAAACATCAACTCAACAGACAATTCCTCGTCAACGCTATAACCGCAATTCAAAGACTGGTTCTTCTTGATCTGATATAATCGAGAGGCCTGCCTGGCCTAAAGTCATCCTGCGGTGAAAAACAATGGCCCGATACAATTGCTGTCGCACAAACGAAGGCCCCGCACACTATTTTGCATAATAAACAACGTACGATGTAGTCCCAATGTCTGTCCGTGTTGTGTCATGGTGCTCCAAATTTCTTCAAACAAAGCTACCCAACCATACGCTGCTCCTGGTTGCCCGGAGGCTGTTCGATTTGAGTCACCATCGGTAGTCGCGTTAGTGACAAGCGATCACGTCCAAAACTTTTACCATCACATTCCGAAACCGAGCCCGGGACCGGGAATTATCCAACGGTTTTTGGGTGCGTCCTTGACTGGTGGGCCGCATTGATTCGGAGCCGGATTGCGCAACGATATACGCACGATTTTCGATTTGATCATGAAAGAGAAATCCGGTTCCGGTGGGGAGAAAGTGTCGCATTCTCGCGTTTCTGTCTCCCGTTTCGTGATGTAATGATGTTCGCATGGAGCGTGCATGTGATCATCATTCCCACGTTCGTGTTGGCGATCGGATCTTGGAGCTTGAAGATATGCACGCAGAGATCGAACGCGGCCGCCTGCCGGCTGCATAAGAGATCGGTTAATGGTTCATTAATTTCGTGACTTCACTTCAAATTTGTTGCCACGCTGCTGCGTATGTTGGACGATTTTGACGATCGTCGTTTGTGCTCTGATATGATCAACGGACATGTTTTTCATGGTCGAACCGGACAAGAAGACGGTATGTATGACCGGTGTGCGGGGCATCTTAAGGCGATACCAACGATTAGCATCTGGGACACATGATTGTATCGCGAGCTGACACGTCGTCGGGCCAGTACTGATGTGTGTGTCTCTATGCTGCCCTCGGGAATTAAACCGACGACAACGACGACGATCAGCAACAAAAGCCACCAGAGGAGATTAAGCGATGGTGCAATTATATCTGGCAAAAAGGTAAAAGAAACGGAACACTCTAGCCATCTGTTAAAAAAAAACAACCACAAATACAGCAACAACAACGTGTATGAATGTTTCAATCCGGTGCACGAGACCGCAACGCGGGTTTTCGTTCTCCGGGCACCACTCCGGGTGTTTGTTTGAATCGCGCATTGTTGCGCCATGTTGCGGCATGTTTGTTAACGTTTCATCGTCGTTTGCTTCGCTACAGATTTGTGGTGCTCTCGAGCGTGATTGATGCTGTTCGGTGGTTTTGTATCACAGAACACAGGTGCACAGGTGCAAACGGATTTGCAGAAAGGATGCTGCCTTTGTTGTGCACGCCATCATGTTTCACTAATAGCGCAGGTGCACGAAGATGAGATTACTCAGATGTGTGTAGGAATCCATAAAAAAAAAGAACCCGTACACGCTCAGGTAGGTGCCCATTTATATGGCATTTTTTTTAGCAACACCCAATAGTGCGAGTGCACTGTGTAGTTAGTACACAAACGCTCTCACCTTGGCGCACCGCTGATGGATGGGAAAAGATGAACGTAAGCTGTCTTCAGCGGTGGTTTCGGCAAGTGATGGGAGCTGGTTTTAGGGTGTACACGAAAATTTCACAAGGCTACGGCACGAGGCAGGAGGCATCCCATGAAAGGTATCAAGAACGGTGCCACCGATGGGCGTAGTTTGGAAACATTTTTAATGTCTATTTTAATGCCTTTTTTAGGGTAAAGTTGCTTCTTGCCAGAAGTTCAAAGGTACGTATCAAATATACCTATTATCAAATATAATACAAATATACCTATATCAAATATTAAAGGTATCAAATATACCTATTTGATAAGTGTATGCTAAGAAAGCTAGATCCCAGCTTTACCTATTCACCTGTGTGTTTAAACTGAGTCTGGCTTAAAGCAGGTGTGATTTCGATCTTTGTTAATACTCGATACATTACGTAGTCCTTTTGCAAACCAAGCTGCTCTACCGGAAGATGTGCTTTTCTACTATCAACAAACAACATTAACGCAACAAAATCGTAACATAAAACAATTTTGTTTGCTTATCGTGAAAATTTAGCGAACAGACATTGAACATTAATTAAAACACATATGTATCTGTGTTTGCGAGCCAACCGATTCGAAGCGTGTCCAACTGGTGGTGTGCATCCGAAATGTTGCTGCATCATGAAACCCGCATCTTGGGCTGGAAATTGATTCGCACATACTGCAGTTTTAGTCCCGCATAGCCTCACAGCAGCAGGCAATCACCAGCGTGTTGCGCTGGGTTCCTTTTAGAAAGCTAATCAATCATTAAATGCGTCCATAAGCGTTTTTGAAGCGCGATATTGTGGAGAGCTGCTCGCTAAGCTTGGCGGAGAGCAAAACACCGGTGGTGCAAAAGATTTTACGCTGCACTGACCGCCGGAATGCTTGTTGGTGCCTTTCCACACGGCCCCAATGATGCACGGTACTGAAAAATGGAGGAGAAAATGGAAATGTGTGTTTCCACGCAAAATAAAGTAGGGAAAAAAAAACACACACACACACACCAACGACCACTTTTTCGCATTTCACTGTTTTCTACGCTCTAATCCCCCAGCGAACAAAAAGTGATTCCCGTGCCGTGTGTTTTAGTGACAAAGTCATTTTTGCTTTCGTCGTCCGGCAATGCGCTCGAGGCAATTTTCGAAACAACCGGTGTAGCAAGCTGCAGTTAAGAAATCGTTGAAATTGTAATAACGGCGGGAGCAAAACAGTGAAGCGAACAGCTCCCCTTTTCCGCACAATACAAGTGCTGGGGAGAGGAACAAAAAACAAAAAAAAAAAAACAGTTGTCAACCGAATTTTTACCATGCTTTCATGCTTGCTTTCTGTGGCCGAATCTGTCGTGTTTGGGGTTTTGGTTCCGGTTCCGGTTCCACAATTTCGATTATGATTTTTTTTTTCGGGCGAGAGAAAACAGGAAATCCTGCTGTTTCACCAAACCCCAACGTACTTACCACTGTGGTGTGACGCAAGCCGCTCGAGTTGTTTTCCACCGCTACGAGAAAAAAAAAATGCGTGTCCGTTCACTTTGTCACACACTGTGTCGATTTTGATCACGTCAATATTGTCAACACCAAACTCCCTCGAACCTCCCTCAAGTGTTGTTGGTTGTTTCTTGGCAACTTTGAAACACTACCAGATCACGACGGTCTGATCACGGCACTGCTGCATTTTACCCTAACAACACTGCCACACTAGGCAAAACAGACAGCGACTGCCTCCGGGCTGGCAAACACTTGCACTTTCATTCGATCACTAGCCGGTTTTATTTTTCGCTTTTATTTTGAACGCGCGCGCACGGGCGCGAGATGACGCGAGATGAGAGTCTGCAAAACTTTCGCTTTCGTTCGCCGCCGTGGTAGCGTGAGACGATTCGCACCGAAACCCGACGGACGCTTATCACTTGTGAAGGAATTTTGCACACCAATTTGTTTGACTGCTGTTTTTGCACTGATTTTTCTGTCCGATTTTTTTTTCGTTTTTAGAGAAAGGAACGGGCGTCTCTATCTTGTGCCTGCGGGGGGGTTTTCCAAGGCGCACCCAAGACGCTCGTGTTGGTCGGAAGGCACGCGCTGCTGCGTGTGTGTTGCTTCCAGCGTGTCCAAGCGCAGACTGACTCCGATCGACGCCGGCAGATAGAAAGGCATTCGCGGTGCAGCCTTCGCGCCTGGAGTGCGGTGGCTCGAGTCGCCACGCTCGCCTCGTCTCCGGTGTGGCCTCCGGTTACTCCGGGTGGGGATCGGAGCGTTGGATCGGGTGGGAGGATCGGAGTCTTTGCCTGTGGTGCTGTTGGAGACGATTTCCCTCCTCTTTCTCTCCCCCCTAGGGAGCTGGGCTAGGAGCGCACCGTTTTTCGTCAACTTCTTGAAGTGGTTGTGTGCTTGGGTTTAGAGCTTTTGGGTGAATTTTTAGAAAAAAAACCACATTTATATCTGCATCCGTTTGGGTGCGGAGAAATCGCGTACCGGGGTCAGGCTTGCGAGAAATGAGGTTAGCGTCATGCGTCAGGATCTTTAAACCGGGCTCGATCGGTATCGGGATGACATAACGAATGACACATGCCCCGGGTGGCTTAAATCCACCCCGGCAAACGTGGTGGATCGGCAAAGACGACCACGCTCCCTTCAAGGCCGTCGACATTTTTCCACTCGATTTAAGGTCCGTTGGCGTTTGCCGAAGTGCCAACGAGCGGGGCCGGCAAATGGGTTATTACCTCCAAGTTAGCGACTGCTGGCATTCGGTTTCTAGCTTAATGGACCATTAGGCAGAATTATTGGGCGAATCGCGCACCGCTTGCTTCGCCGTTATCATGGACGCTTGACGGGTTTGGAAGCACCGTTTTCGGTCTTTTTTTTAATTATCCCCGGGAGGCCACCAAGAGCTAGCTAGGAATGTCATTGATCGTTAGGTTAGGGATGTCGATTTTTTATCTCATCCAAGCCGCCCTCCCTTAGGGGGTCATAGCTGACGGGCGAAAGATTTATTACCTTAAAGTAAAAGCAATTTTCGTTGGCTACTCTGCAACAGATCGGTTCGGTGCAGCAGCAGCAGAAGTACGCAGTGTTTGTCCCCTTTGGTTCATACTGAAACTTTCACTCTTTGGAACAAACTTCGGTGACTATTTATTCCCGCAGGAGGAGGGTTGGCGTAGCGCGTTCGATTATGAAGTTTTTATTTGACACTTGGAATGAGCTTTTCTAAAACGAATGTGTACTAACGCTACAACAACACGCTTTACTTACCGCTTACCGCAGTCGAGCAATAATTGAAAAGATGTGTTTGAGAGAAACGTTGGAAAACTTGTGGCGTAATTCGAGCGTGTGCGGCACTACAGTACAAACCGATGACCCAGTGTTCCCTTTTACAGCATTCGAGTCATAAAATCACAACCGTGTGTGGATGGCGATGGGTTGTGCTCTTTTTTTTTGGCGAAGATGTTCAATCATTATCATTACGGCAAACATCACACTCGCATAGCTCGGCACTCGTCGGCAGGTTGCTTCACTGAGCTGGCTGAGAGAAACAGACGTCACATAAAGTGTATGTGTCTACCCCAAAGCCTCCGTCTTCTGCTGGTTAAACTAGATTATCAGCCGATAGCTGTGCAGTGGCTCGATATCGAGATACGATCGATCGATCTGTACAGCGCCATGTTGCGACACTTTCCGTTGCGATGGTTTCGAGTGGCGGCGGCGGTGGCGGCGGTTGAATTGAGATAATTCCCAAAAGCAAACATGCAAATTCATCCATTCATTCATGCCCCGTGCACTCGCTTTTCGCAACGAACCTCTTCACCACCACCTGTAACCGCATAATTCGATCGCATCGCCTCAAGTCGGAGGGCGCTGCTGTAGCATTGTTGCTTCGGGTCTATCTTTACGCTGGCATCTTCTGAATCGATCGGAGCAGGCGGGCTCATCCCGCGGGCTTCAGCCGGTTGGTGTAAAATGATGCTCAATTTCAACCCCAAATCTCTGTGTTTGCGCTGCCTGATGCCCTGGTGATGGAAAACGTTGCTGGTTCAATATTTGAGGCGTTTTTTTTTGTTTCTTCGCGAGCGTCTATTTGTGAACTTATTTTCGTTGTTGCACTGTTTGCGATCTTCGGCATTATGTCATCGTGTGGCCGAGTTTGGCAATGTTTGGGTAGTGTCTAGAAAAAAAAACGCACTCACAATAGAACGCTTCCCAAAACCGTGCGAGATCTGCTCACGCCAAGAAGCAGAACGATGTGTCGTTGGAGGCGCTGAGATGCGCGTGTGCATGTGTGGAAAGCAACGTTTTTCGCCTTTTCACCGTCTCGCGATATTACGCGATGAATTGAATTTAACTCGATTTTACGTAAAACTAAAAGCGCGGTAAAAGAAAACCTAGTAAATATAGTTCTAGTATTTGGATGATACAGCCAGGAGGAAGTGTTTTCTCACGCGTAAGACGATTACGCACATTCCAATGGGGTTTTTTTTTCTAATCAAAGCCTTCAAAGCCTACGCCTACTTCTGTACCAGTGACGTCGACGCGACAAGAAACGTCTATAACGTTTGTAGTTCGTCGGGCACAGAAAAACGCAGACACATTACACAAGGCGTTAAATAAAATGTAACGCATAGAAGTTAAACCAACACCGAAACCAACAACAGCTCATGTGAACGAGCCAGCCAGCCAGCCAAACAGTCTGGCCAGACGCGAAATGAATGCGTACGTCCAATTGTTGGAAACCGGAACGACGATGTATGTTCGGTGTCGAGTGTGTCCGTGGTGTTGAGCAATGTTTTGGAGCCAGTGTTTTATGTCAGCCCGGTCGTTCGCGGTAGTTGCGGTAGTAATCACTGTCCGAGCAAAAGAAGCCCGCCAGAAGCATTTAATTTTATGGATGGTGGCACGGTTCACGCGGCTACATTATTTGCGTTTTTATTTTGGACGCTCAAATTTGTTGCTCGTTTGTTTTGCTCGTAGGAAAATCGTAGGGATTTTGGATGGATTTTTAGAGAAGAATCTCTAGAATCTCACGTAAGATGATTTTGTGCACTGTAGCTTATTTTCTAACGCTTGGTTTGATGATGTTATTTTATTTAAAACTTTTGTCTTAGAAATCGCTCGAATCGGTACTTTATTTTCTATTAAGAATCTATTTTTTATATGTAAATCCCAAGATGTTTTATTGTTGTCAGCAATCTTTGCAGTTTCACCAACTGTTCTGTGGCAGATTATTACATTTCGCCCTACGATTGGGGAGACGACATTGCTCTTTAAACCCGGACCAAGCCAAACACAAGCTTCTTTCCCCTGTTGTGTGTCTCTTCCACTCTCTCTCCCTCTCTCTCCCACCATGGGAGACGGCATGCCACACGACCACATTCAGCATCCCACGCGGCACCGATTCGAAAGCACCGGCAGGAAATTGGGCACCTCGTGCACACACTGCTCGCATAATCTTCATAATCGAGCGAGTCTGCCACGAGGAAACGGACAAAAGAAAACCGGAACGACGGAACCTTTGCAACGAAAACGGCGTGCAAAAGCCACAAATTAACCCTGCTGCTGGTGGCTGCACCTGGTGGCTGGTGGCTGGTTGGAGAGATTTGCCGTGCAAGTGGTTTTTAGAAAAGGGTGGAAAAGGGTCTACGCTCACGGGGTAGTAGAAATTACCTATGATTTATGCGCTTCTACGCGAGGGAGGGCCAACCGTGTCTCGCTCATATCTGCGTGCATTTCTATCGCCGGGTTGATACCGATGGTTTCCAACGACGCCACTGGCCAGCATACCCACCGGCCGGTTTGCGTGCCCGTGCTCCCTTTGCAGTCCCTTTGCGACGCAGTCAAGCCGAACCGATGATCTGCAATCGTTTGCGATCTATACTATTATCTTGGACGTCCGTGTGTGTGTGTGTGTGTGCGGATCTCGTTTTGCCCTAAACGGAACGAAGGGAAAACGCGACTCGCACATGCCATAGAAGCGAGCGAGCGAGCTCCACCGGCTGAGTTTGTGCATGTTTTAACTTCGTTTAAACTTTCTTTGTTTTTAAAACCTCTCCGCTGCAGCAGAGCATCATGCAGATCTTTTTGCCGCGCGCGCGCGTTATTTGCAGCCTGCATCGTTCTGTCTTTTTCTCCTTCCTTTGCGTGTGTGGTGTTGGAATCATTTCTCTCGGCGAGGAAAGGAGCTATCTTTCACCTGTGCAGCTGTGTGACGGCGGTGTGATAAAGCCCACTAATGACCGACCGAATGGCAGCGCCACTGGTTGGTGTCTTGGCTAAAAGCGTTTGTGGCGATTCCGACTTCCGAAAAAGAAACCTGTTCTCGAGGAGGGCGTGTGTGCGATGGATGCCCGGCTGGAGAAAGTTGCCTTGTGCCCTTTTTCTTCTTCTTGTTGTAGGCTATTGGGACACATACCACTCCCGCCCGCTAGTTGGAAAGCATTACGAAACCGTCGGGCACACCCAAAGGGAACGATCGATCTTTCACAACACAACCACCAGATGCAACCACCTTCGCCAAGTCGTTACGGAGAGAGGATGCTTCTTCGCTCCGAAAAGGATATGTTCCAGACAGTTGTTGCCCTAGGATGCCGTGTCGATGGATGAGCTCATATGACGAAATCGACCACTCGGAGATTACGCGAGCGCCGCGACTTGCCTCGCGTATGGAGAGGGAGTGTTTTGCGCACGCATTCCAGGAAGTTTCGGTTGACACAGAAGGAGAGAGAAAAAAAAAATCAAAACGCACGTACGTTGCATAAGCCGTGGCGTGGACGCGAGGGCACGACGCGTATGATCCTTTCCGATGTGCGAACCGAATGTAGTCCCGAGGATAAAGCTGCTTGTGGTTGCTGCTTGTGGTGCGTGCAAAAACACTATGCTTATCGCATCGCGCGGAATGTGCCCGAGACGACGCCACCCGGTGGTATGGTGGAACCCGGTTTCCTAAGACAAGGCGGGCAGGGCGGGCGGCAAGTCTCTAATCGATTCGGTTGGCGGCAACAAGGGGAAGAGAGTGTCTTAAACCGGATTGTATCTCGCTGGGTCGACGCCGCTGGGTTGTTGTGTCTGTCCGCACGCGGATATTAAGCGCGCCGTGATGTAATATGATCATTTTGAGCAGTGGAACCCTGCTCGCGTCTAATGACGATACGTATGTGCCCTCCTCACATGCCGGTGTGTTTGTCATGTGCGCGGTCACCCCAATTATCACCATTCCGATGCGGAATGCTGCCATTTGCAGCATGCGTCTGGTAGTGGGGAAGGTTAGCGGGAACTTCTT
The DNA here is from genome assembly GCA_000473445.2 of Anopheles farauti. NCBI lineage: Eukaryota > Metazoa > Arthropoda > Insecta > Diptera > Culicidae > Anopheles > Anopheles farauti. Next base: position 22,010,696 of record KI915041.1, on the reverse strand, counting down.
GCCGTAGAACGGTTTTCGTTTCGCAAACCCGGCGTCTTTCGGTGCTAGTCTCAAGTGGCAAGTGCAACTGTCGAGCTGAAACACGCATGAGGCAATCCATTATCATCAGTTTGGCTCACGTCAACTAGCCTAGGTACTATGATGCGTAAGAATAGGAGAAAGGGCAGTTTTATCGTGTTGGTATTTGTCTTTTGCGATGGCAAACTGTTAAAATTTGTGGATAGTTGATACACAAATATTATCTAAAAAACCACTCGCTTCCATCCATCTAAAATAACAATGCTTTAGTATGAGGACCTTTCGTTCCACCAAGGAGTGTTTGCTATCGGCGTAGTATTCAATCGCAAACCAATCGAACTACCGGAGGCTTTCTTTGTCAAATGACACTCGATCAAAGCCTCGTCGACAAACGATCGGACAAACCAGCAACTGTGGGTGCTGATTGTGGAAAGCTGAGAGGAGATTTTATCACTCAATTAACAGTTCTTTTATAAAATGCCAATAAAGCCAAAGCTCCCTGTTACGTGATTATTTCGCCACATTCATTGGTCCGTTTGTGTTTTTTTCTCCTACAAGTTTTCACTGTTGTTGTTCGGCATGAACATTTTCTTTCAATCCGGATTCCCGGTTGCTAGTACGGCGACCATGATCTTCTCCTTCCCCCTTGCTGTTTGCAAATCACTCGCTATTAGAGTGCTCGGGTTGAAATTCGCTTTTGAGAAACGATCGCAACGTAAAAAAAAAATATTTCTCATACTGATCCTAATTCATTAATGATGGGTTATTTTTTCCCCTCTCGTGAAAACACTTTCCTACGTGCGCGCGGTAATAGTCTCTAAAAACCTCTCATTTTAAGCCACGGCACGGTAGATCGATTCGATGGAGACAGCGAGCGCTCGGAGGTTAAGGGTCAAGTTCAAATTATCGGCTTGTAGGAGAATGTGTGCGAGAGGATGTAATGCATTTACCCGTTGCGGATATGGGCCCGTTGGAGGGGGTGATGGAGGAACGGAGGTAGGAAAGGAAGATGGCACAGTTAAAGACGATGGCGAGCTAACTGTTTCGAGCAGGCACGAGCGTTTGATGGACGATCAAAAGACGCCTCCGACGAGAAGGTTCGTCGCTTGATTGCAGCTCTTGTGCTTGACATTGAAGTCTTTTGTTCACGTTCACGGCATTCGCGCTTGCTTCGATTTGATTTAGTTTTCGAGTGTCGTTTTTCCCTCGTCGTTCGAGTTTTTCTTCCTTCTAACGTCCAATCCCCACCGGTCATCTTTTTGAAAAAAAAGTAAAGGAGGATTGTCACGAGCCATTTATCTCTTTTAGTTAGCAAGCTCAAGGTTCTTTTGGTTGGTGCTGTTGTTCAGTTTTGCACAAGACGGCCGTAGCTGGTCGTTGCGCGAGGTGTGCCAAGGGGATCGATTGTTGTCTATCGATGGTGAGAGAGATAGATAGATAGTTGGGAGTTGGCGCACTAAACAATACCCTTCGATCGGTGCGATCGGATCGTTGGAAGAAAATTGTATGGTGCTCGAGTTTAAAAGAGGAAACTTATTTATAGATGGTTTATAGATGGTGCACGGTTAAAATTATTATAAATACTGGGTTGATGTAGAATTGCTTACAAGTGCCTCAGCTGTTTTAAGTGCCTTTCGAAGAATTAATTGTCATCGTAAAAATTTACCTAATGGAAACCACCCGACTTGGGAGGGAACGAACGCGAGCTCGCTTGGTACAGCTTGGGTTCCGTCCATGTTTTTATTGAAGCTCTCCCGAGGTCATTCAACCTCACGTCGATTAGAAAACAATTGCTTCCGTTCCGTTGCGGGGAGATGGTGGTTTGGGGGGAGGGCAAACGGTTGAATGAAATACGAAAAGGAAGGAAATAGATATTGTATTGTGTCTTGGTGCGTCTTGGTTGTGTTGTTCAAGGCGGTGCTGGTGACACGGTCAACAGTCACCGAGGCGTGGTGACAACGAACTCCCAACACACCGTTTTTCCGATGCACCGGTACCAGGGCGGGTTTTGCTTTCTCCTTCCGCGGAGAGTCAAAATATGTTTGAACTCCACCTACCCCACCGTTAGTCGCTCGATGAAAGTAAAAGTAGTCGAAGATAGTCGAAATATCCTGCAGATGGTGAAGGAGGAACGGTGGTGTCTCCACCGAAGGAAAGAAGGTTAGATCCCCGTTGGCTGCGTGCGTGAAACCGATCCGATCACTCTCACGGAATCGGTTCGGTTTCGTCGTAAAGTTGTACCTTGTAGCTGCGGCCGATCACTTCGTACTCCACTTCCTGCAGGTTTTGACCAGAGCGATAGGAAATTGTGAGCGCCCGGGTTTCAAGCTCCGTTCGCATTACGTCACCATCACCTGCGCCCGTTTCCTTCGCGTCCAGAGCTGCTGCACTTGTAATCGATGGTAGATTATATGCTTTGCTTTTCCGCCGCTTTGGCTCCGTACCGGTGCGGAAGCCAAGAGTTTATTGCACACCGACAAACACAGACCCATACACAGGAAATTTAAGGAATGTGTGTGTTTGTGTGGGAGACCCTCATGAGGTCAACATGAGAAAGAGCTGTGCAGAGCTTCTGAATGTTGACGGAAATTACTTTATTATGATGATTAATAAAGTTTAATTGTTCGTACAGTTGGACACAGAATTTGAAAACAATATTTACGATTTTTACGATTAGGACTCTTCAAAATCAAACCATAGTAACAGCATTCTTTGCCTAGCCTTCTTTGATCGAAGAGAAATGATGTGATCAAATCACAAACGATGCATTTTTCAGTAGCAGTAGCGCCCTCTATCGGAATAAAAAAGCATTACAATGCAGGTTAATCCATCCTTTTGTCTACTTGTTTAACATAATTTTTGCGATATTTGTACGTTCACCGAAAATGAACAAATTCGTTTTCAGCGAATGCGCGAATGAGTTGAGGTAATGATGAAATTTATGAGCAATTTCACAAACTTGAAAGAGAGCCTGCGTCTCTATAGACACAATTCTCAGCACAATTGCAAGATGCATCGCATTATAACGAGTGAAATTGAAATAAGGTACGGGATGCCGCAAAAATGTTTTCATTTCTTAGCACATTAAAATTCTTTCCCTGCCACTCACTGCTGAGCTGTCGGTGAGCTTCGTACATAAAGACATCAGATAGAAATGAAAACAACGGTCAATTGTCATCCGTCGACTTAATTTGTATCGCTTCACACCGTCTACGTGCGATAACGGTCGGCGGGCGAGTTTAGTACACAACACACGGCGGGAGAGGCTGGGAAAACTAGACGCGAAATGATGGGCGCGGCGGAAAATAATTTTATGACAACCCACAATTATGATAAGGGGGAAAAATAAAATCGGTCATCGTAAAATTGGATCCCATGGTGGCGGGCCAATAGCCACAGACCGGCAGCCCGCGGCCGATGGTCAATTCGTTAGTTATATTTCCTCATTTGCGAGGCCTGCTGTGTCTCAGCCATGGAGCGTTTTTTTGTGTTGACGACAGATTTTATTGCATCCATTCTCCCTATCAGACTCTCTCGCTCCATTTTATTTTCCTGTATCTTCCACCAACCGTCTCCGTGCGGTGCAGAAGTCAACGAACCGAATGCCTGAACCGTTTGGGAACGCGAAATGAGAGAAATAAATTTCCATTCGTTAAAACGTGCCACACGCTTCGAGTGAGTTTTTCAACCCATTGCAAGATCAATGAATTTGGCACGCTTTTACGTTCAGAGCAGCAGTGTGGTGTAGTAATGAGACTGAGACTGCTTACGATAATACGACGCGTTTATCATAGTGTGTCGCGAAAGAAAAATAGCGAATGAACGCAAAAACAAACAGCATCGGGGAAAGGCATTAAAACGCATTATTAAAAATTAATATGCAGATATTCTTACTGCAGGTGGCGCTTGGAATAACGGCCAAACAATAGGCTATTAGTCAGCCTCCGAGCACACCAATTAATTGATTTTTCTTGTCGCGCACCTCGACAAACACTGCCGACAGCCTCTCACCGTTTGAAGAAAGCAACAAAAAATGCACTTTTCCACTGCACATCCCATTGCGTGCAGCACGGGCATACCTTTAATTATGATGAGTAAAGAAGAAAAAAATCCCGCACGTTCGTTTTTTTTTCAACGATACCGTTCGGTGGGAGAGAAACCTCCGAACGAATCTTGGAATTCCTGCCGAAGTGAGGAAAATGTTTTATCAAATATCATTAGCCGAGTGCGAACGTCTGCGGAAAGGGAGCAATCATTATTTTGCTTCAATCGAGAAAGGTTTGGGTGGCCGATTGGGTGTTCGCATAAATACGCTTAATTATTTTGTTCATATTTTTCATTGCTTGGCAACCTAAATGATCTCTGCTATAAGTTTAGTCGAAATACACATTAATATATTTTTTTTGAGTCAAACTTTTCCGCTCACCTAATGCATAATTTTCTCTAAATTTAATCCAAATGGAGTCCGTTCCAATTCATGTTCAAATAATAACGCAATCGTGGCAATAGGGGAGCCTGCTGCGCCCGGTGGCGCAATATTTCGACTGTGCGGGAGTTCGGAAGTCCGAAAGGAAAGGCTGTGCATTATTATTATTATTTTTTTGTTGTTGTTGTGCGTCTGTTTGAAGTCACTTTCACTCTTCTTTTTCGATCGGTGACCGTCGAAAAACACGCAGTGAGCTGAGCGCACCCTGTTACCGAATTCGCGGTTTTCAGGTGGTGTGCCGGTCCGGACCCGAAGCCGATCAAATTCGGACGCCAAAGGGTAGAAGGGTGACTCTTTCTCCCGATGGTGAAGCTCCCGCATCCCTTCGTGCTCTTTCGCTCACTTAAGTTTTTTTTTTAATTTCCTTTTCGCACTTCCTCCTGATCTTGCTCTTGCCGGGAGTGCTCGGGAGTCTCAAAGAGGGGTCCAATACCGGTAATTGTTTGTCATGATGGGGAATGATTTAACAGTATTGAAATTTATTCGCAAACTTTGTGCTGTGTACGCATGTGCAACGTAATTGCGTGACATTTAGCATTTTTTACCTCCCCATTTGAGCATCTCCCTTCCCGTGTTTTGCCTCCCCGCGGTGGTCATCCCATCGCTCGGTAAATCATTTTTTTTCTCCGTGTAGCTTGTGTCAATATTCGATTTATTTATTTCCAGCAGCATGATGCTTTCATTCATCCGGGGCGCACCCGGAGGGCAACCGGAAACGAATGAGGGGCACATCGGGCGCTGTTTGAACCCGTCCGGCGGCGCGTGACATGACATCGGCGACCTCTCTTCGTGTTACGTAAAATGAGTTGGGCATGAGAAGAAAGCTTCTCAAACGGCGATTGAACGCCGCGTGCTCCCGAGCGTGAGTGAGTGAGTGAGTGGGGAAAGGAATTTCTCCAGCAACAACACCCCGACACAAGAGCGACAGATATGGGTGTCATTTTTCATGATTGAATTTCTTCCAAAACGTTTTTCGCGCCGAAAGCAAAAACAAAAACCCCGAAGCTTGCAGTCGGTGGATATGTCAGTTGGCGAGATGAATGGTGTGTGTTGCTTTTTGTTGGCGTTGTATTATTGTATTGCCTGCCTTGTGATGAATTTCTCCCCGTCCGCTTGCCCGTGATGAGTTGAGTGAAAGCGGGCTGACGATTGGGCGATTGGTACCCGTCGCTTGGCATATGACGAAGTGGACAAACATAAATCATCGTAATAATATCGGCGTGCGATGCTGAGAATGCATGAGACATGTTTGCATCACCACAGTACCACCGTGCGGTAATTGAATAATAGAGTTGTTGCACAGTGAAAGTGCCGCCGAGTGACCTCCGAGTCGTTGAGTTAGATTGCGCCGGAAAGATGTCATAATTTTGCATCCTTTTCCAACACGTTCGTTCTTGGTCCTTGGTTCTTATGTTTTGTGTAGAAATGACCCATTCTTCACTCTCCCTTTATCGTTGAACACTCTCGCACGACTTGAACACAGTGAAAGTGATGCTCATAAACTAAACTCTAACTAGATCAGAGGAGTACATCGGTAACGCAGCAAAATGGTGTCAGCACAAAAACCGATCAAGCGACTTGTTCTCCCACCACGCACCACGCTCCACGACCCAAGATGGATCTGGCGTTGCTGGCGGTACTGGCGGGCGGTTTTATATGTTACCAATGCCCGTCCTCGGGCTGGCCGATTCCCGCGGGTGCATAAACCGGACCATTATATACTCCTGGGGGCTGGGGCGCTGGGATTGAGGGTGCAGTTGCAGCCGGTGGGTCATAATTCCGGCTTCAGTTCGCCCGGCGCGTACGAGGTGGGTACCGGTTTTTTTTTTCTTGTTGAGACACACTTTTCTTTCGCACACGACCGCCGATCCACAGTGGCGGTGCATCTCTTGGCGGTGCAGTTGGGTTTATCGGATTTTACGCGCATCATTGCATCACGAGATACTCTCCACTGACCAGCTGGGGTGAATCGGTCGTCGATGAAAGTGGACCGATGCGAGTTATGCGAGCGCGGTTTAACTTCAAGCCCTGTGTGCGTTTCGATTTCAATGCAAATTGGTTGCCTCGGCCAAAGGTAGCCAAAGGTGTGCGGTATACTCGCAAGCGCTGCAGCTCTTGTTTTAGGAAAATTGCGATCGTTCCGGCATAAATCTAGTTAAATAAGTGAATCGAATGGTGGTGGTGGTGGTGGTGGTGGTGAGAAAAGGTTCTCATTGCTGCCCTCCGCTCCCTTTCCCCGCCCCAGGAGTAGATGCATTTTAACGCCATTGCGCATGCCGGTTACGCAAACCGTGTTGCATCTTCGCCCCCGAAAGCAAAGGTTACTGCGAGCCGAATCGTTGGCGAGGAGAAACAAACTGAACTGAACGCTTATTTTGGTCATTTCGCAAGCACAATCGACTTCGTTCAATCGAATACTCATCATCATCGGCTCTGATCGACTTAAAACAATTCGTTGCAGTGCGTGCAACGGGGCGGGCTTTGGGTTTGAGATGAAGTGTTACGAGAAGAACGCGCGCGGTTTGGTATTTATCAGCCGAAGAAAAGCTACATATATCTTCCAACTGAACCAGTGACCCAAAATTGATCATGCTTCGTGCGCGCAGCAATTGTAGTCAATTTAGTGGAATTGGGAACAATTTCGACATCATTATCATTATCATCGGTGTGTGTGTGTGTTGGAGTTTTGGGGTAAATTGTTTACTGTGGCTGGTGGATCCACCCGTTCGGGGGTGGGTGATAACAATAAACGCTTCGCAATGCAAATTACGCGTTGAAATGATGGACCATTTTTCTCATGTCGAGAAATGGTTTGTTTTTACTTATCACGTTTGTACTCAATTCTCGCTTCTGCTCCATACACAAAAGATATATTCATCGCAGTAGCCATCAGCCATCAGAAACAGCGTGTACATGAATGAAAAGCCCTGCACCGGGCACTGCGCATTGAGTGGAATAGAAGGCTGCTTTGATTTGAAATCTCCATTACCTTTTTTTTCTCCCCTTCGTATCGAATCGTTCACTCGTTTCGATTGATTTTTGATTGGATTAAAATGTATTTGAACGAAAGCAAAAAATGAATGGAGCTTCGCGTGTCAGCATAATAGCGCGGGCAGCGTGTGGAGCACACGCAAATAGGATGGTTTAATCATATTGGATCGTGTTGTTATCGTTATGCTCACAGAGCGCGGGCCGCCCGGCGTTGAATTGAAAGCGAAAACAATTTATTATTAGATCATCCACCAAGCCCCAGGTGCATCCGTGCGGTGGGGGTGGGTGGAAGGCATCAGTGCTTGTTTGTTTTGGACGAGTTTTCATCCACCCGGCAGCGATGATGCGATGGAATCTGGACTGACTAAACATAGCACCAGCGTGTTGATGCATCGATTAAAAGAGATGTAAAGTCATGGCATGTTTTTTTTCGGGCGCACCTTGTTTTGCTTTAAATTCAATCGAATTTGGTGAATCAATCAAATCGTCAAACGGAATGGGAAGGCGGATGCTGGGAGATTAATTACAATCCTAGCGCCGTAAAACCGTTTGTACCTTCCTTCCTCCCCCCGTGTGGTGGAAATACAATCGGCAGATAATTAATCCAATCAGGTGGCCAGCCAAATCAATTGGGAAAATCGAAAGGAATAACAAAACGCCCTCCACCCATACCCCGGTCACATACCGATCAATTACGGCCAGGGACGTTATGTCACCGGATCCCATCCGTGCCATTTGTCTGCAGACGTCGGTTGTAATCGAGCTGGGATGGCGCCAACGAACGAACGAACGACGGAGAAGCATGATGAAAGCTGATTTGTCGGCAATTTGATCCTCTGCGGCGGCGGTAGTAAGGGCGGCATCATCCACGATGTGCTGCTATTCTTCCCTTTTTGCGTGGCCACGCAAATGACAGATTTGCCAGTGAAACACAGGCGAAAATCGACATCGACAGCATTGCCTTATCGGATGGGTGTGTGTTTGCTTTCGCAGTCTGTCGAACCCCCACCCCGCCCCATTCGGTGCGCTAATTGCCAGCGATGCCTTTTCCGGAAACGGAAAGATATTGTCATAAATACAAATTAATTTTCGGTGCCGCGTGTTCATCCGAGCGTTGATGGGGAGGGAATGCGGGAAACACTTATATAACATGTGTGAAGCGAGGAGACAATCTTGCAAGATCAACAATAAAAAAAAGGTACACACAAAAAAAGCCATTTCACTTTCCTCAACGTTTTTACGAAAATTATAGTACGATAAACGTAACGTAACGTAACGATACGTAACGATAAAAACATTTTCTTTTGCATTTGTGGTCTTTATTTATTTTTACCCCAAAAAAGTGTTAAAAAATTGAAAAACCTCGTTTGCTTATCATAACCGGTATGTGTATGTGTGTGTATGTGTTTTCTGTATATAAATGTAACATGTGTTTGTATATTGAAACGGACGATAACGCATAACTCGGAACGCATCATTTGAGAGCACAAATTAGAAACAAAGAAACAAGAATATCCTACTCCTGCCCGTTTGCTATTGCTCAAGAGTTCTGTGGGATTCGGTTGATCTCTTCGTTTAACATTTTGTTTCTCGTGTGCTTCATTTTTCGTTTACTGATCTTGTGGAATCGTTGCGGAAACAACGCTTTCAGCTACACTTCTATGGGAGAGAGTGATTTTCGTTTTGTGGGAGTGATCTTCGCAAAATGTGATTTTACAATTGTACTTTTTACAATGCTTTTCGATTGCTAGTTTCAGCTAGTATTATTTTTACTAGAATTAAGACGCAGCAAACGTTCCCATGTGTGTGTGTGTGTGGTGCAAATTGTGAATTAAAGCTTTTTGCATGAGAATGGTGATGGTGAGAGTGGATGAAGTAGTAACCGTGATCGTGGCGAGAGAGAAATAGGGAGAGAGAGAGCCTTATATTAAGTTGCTTGATATAGTTATTCGTCAACGTCCGGTCGTCTTCCGGCCGGGTTTTCCTTCAGATGCGTTCTATTGGCGCTAGTGACATTAGCTAGTTTCGTACAGATAAGATCGTTAATTTGTTGTCGTCTATGAAGCTCAAACAAGAAACGAAAGGCATATATTTTAATAACTCTATGGGGAAGGGAAGGCATTTGATGGTTCTTAAAATACGCTCTAATCGCCGTTTAGATAAGATTTACGGATGAAACAAATATGAAAAAAATCGCTCAAGTCAAACGACAAAATATGAAAATGAATCTGTAGTTGCTTGCTACGAACGACTCTGAGAACTCCTAGAGACTACCGAACATGCGTGAGAAACGATAGTTTGCTCCGATATTTATCACAATAATGTTACGAATGAAAGTACAGTTTGTAGCGTTGTAGTTAGTTGTTTTTCTTTTTCGGTTAGTTGTTTTTCTTTTTGTTGGTCGCCTACCTCTACCAACTCCGTTTTTTGCTAGATGTGAAGTTGACGTCCTGATGTTGAAACGTTTAGAAGACTTTACAGTGACGGTAAAGAAGAGATGAGTGTGTCCACCGTCTCCGTGTGCTCGGTTTTGGTCAATTTGTTCCACCCAGCACCCAGCAACGATCGTGAATTTGTTAACATGGCCTAACTACGCTTTTGATCAACTATATTACTTAGGTTTATAGTTTATATCGCACCCCACCGCCTGGTGGCGCATCAAGTAAGTAAGCTTGAGATCACATGTGACGAGGAGAAGGGGAGATGAGAGAACAACTACAAGGAACGTTGGGTATTAACGGCAACGGTAAAACAAGATACGACCAACAGTAAATATATAAATGTGTTCCTTTGGCGAAACAATGGAACGAAAAATAGAATCAGTTTTTGATAGGAGCACTATCCTCCTTCAGTTGCTCGTTCTCCTCGCGCCTTTGATTGTTAGTGGTGTTTGTTTGTTCTTCGCTATAATAATATTACGATAATTACTTAAACTTTTGGCCTAAATAATTTGACTCTAGCTAATTAACAGTATAAAGTATGTGCTTTTCACGCAAGGAATCATTTGCCATTCGCTTTTCCTTATCGCTATCCCAGTAGGCGGGATGTTCTCGCTGAACAGAAGGAGTCGTGTCGTGGTTAGGAAGGTTACGTTTGTGGTATTTTAATTGTTGAAAATTGTCCAATGCTGATGTTTGTTTTTGTCTCGCCAGTGTGTTTCGCAAGCCACACGAAAGCCGCAAAGTAACGCCAAGTAACGAGTCTCCCAAGACACGAACCAAACACGCGACGTTACATGCACCGAGCATAACACTCGAGACCTGCAACTTCAGCTTTCAACGGCAGTACAATTAAACGCTTAAATTCTTCTTAGCTACAGCAATTACCACTACGGTACACAGTGGAAAATAGTCTTTTAAACCTTCCTGTTGTGCTCATATTTCTCATATCACCCGGGTGCAACGTAATGGTGCAAATGACTTAAGCAGCAATCGCATATAAAGACCGATCATATCGTAACGGATGTAATTGCACTGGTGTGATTAGTGTTTGTAAGTGGGGCCAACGTGGGGCCCCACTTGTGCTTCAGAAGCAATTCGATGTGGGTGCGTTGACGAAAAGTATATTCTAAAATTATGTCTTTTTTAGTGCGCATGCTTAGCCAATGCATAATGTGGTGCTGGACGTTCGAAAAGTATATCAAGTGTTGGTGCTGTGTATATATTATCGCATAGGTATTTTTTGTAACGAATGCTAACGTAGTAGGCGTTGCACTAGGCAACATAATTTGTATTATTAAGCAACCGTGTCTTTTTATCAGCGAGAAATGTGTGTGCTCTATAATTTCGTACTTAGCGAGCTGCTAACTTCGTTGGTCGTCCAGGTTGATTAGTTTGCAACAAAAGCATGTGTTTTTTATATCTACGAAATATCTCTCATCAAAGCTCATTGCCTAGCCTACCATCACTTGTTTCGACGTGCGTGCTGCTCGCTCTTTATACCCTACATGTTTTCATGTTTGCATTTAAGTTATCTCAACCCTTGTTGCTTCGTTCTGAAAAACTGAAAAGTACGCACATTAAGCTGGTGCAATTTTGTTTTAATGCCACCTTCCATCGGTTCTTGCCGCTCTACTTTGGACGGAATTTATCGGAGGAAACAGTACGCTACTTCCACCCGACGGTGTGGTTGTCGATGAATCGATGTGACTGTTGCCCGAAGAGGAAACTTGGAACTTGTATCTGTACTAAAGCAGGAACAAAGATGCGAATAGCGTTGAAACGTAGCTACTTGCAAGCACTGGAGGACTGGTAGATGTGCAGACACTTCCTTGGCTTGGATGACGGATAAGCGTCAGTTTTGTTTTCTTCTTTTTCTATAGAACTCGTACGAGTGATTTTGTAGTTTTGATTGAGAAAGGAGGTGTAGACCAGCTCCTGCTACGAAACTAGTGATACGGCCCACTTTGTGGGCTGTGGGCTCTTGTGATACCCATCTTCTACGTGTCTACTCCTACATCGTCGGCGATTGCATCGTTTTCTTTGTTGGTTGTGGTTTTGAAATCGGTAAACGGTTACGTTCAATTATTAGCTATGGTATTTGGTAATCTAGCTGTCCTCTCTTGGAAGAAAATATTTGAAGCTTCCTAGCTAGCAGAAACAAGTTCGGGAGATTTAAACATTTCTAGCTATAGAGAAGAAAGAGAGAGAGAGAGAGAGCTAGAGCGAGAGAAAGACGGATAAAAATGGAGCAGATGGTCAAGTGTAGCTACACAGGATTATTGCAATAGTTCACGTACTTTAGTTTGATCAGTTTTGTTGCTTACTCTAGCGCTATGAAATATGGAAGTAGTTGGAGCAGTAGTCCTAGCTAGACCAGGCAGAGATATACTTGGTGGTAACAGGCAATGCCAAATGGGTTAGTTTGGAACGATGAGATTAATCTTTCATATATCCTTCGCGTTCGGTTTGGCCCGGCTGACGTGCAAGGCCTTTTTGAGATTATCCCTAAAGTAGCGCTTCAGGGTAGTTTGGTAACATTACGACACTTTATGCTTCTTTCGTGGATCCCGCCGGGCCAGTTCGGGCGTCGAGTGCAGTGGTAGCTCACGATACATGATCTATAACAAAAACAGTATATTAAACAATCAATAGAGCTTCACTACGGTGGTCGATCTTGCGCTTACAATCTCCTCATCGTCGGGTACACGGGATAAAAGATCCAGCACCTCGTTGTTGGGAACACTGTGCGGTCGAATGATCCTCCGACTGAACTTCACCAGACCCCAGAGCAGTAGCAGCACGCGTATAGGGACGTAGTGTAGCACCAGACAAGCGGCCAGCAGTAGAAGGGCTGTCAACCAGCTGAGTTCGGGCACTGAGAAGTTAAATGTGCTGAAAGCGACAAGGAAACGATGTAATCTTCAGCGGAAAGCTTCCGTCGCTCTCGGTGTCTGGGTTATGAGCAACTCACTTTTTAACACTCTCGCCCAGCGAAGCGAGGAATCCGATCGTGTTCTGCACGCTCTGTGAGACCTCCTGTATGGCCTGCAATCGTTCCTTGATTGTTTTCTTTTCCTCCTACGCACGGGAGGAGAGCGACAGTGAGATTATTTATGAACGCATGTAATAGCCACATTATTTATGAATAATGATGACCCATCGCAACCCACCTTCTCCTTGTCCTCTTCGTCCTCGTCGTCGCTCGCCACATCGTACTCGTCCGCTGTCGATTGGGACGAGCTTCCGGTTAGCCATCGAATCAACCAGTTTCTTAGATAGCAAAAGAGAGAGGGAGAAAGAGAGCAGTGGAAAGTGTTACAGCGACTTACAATCGTAGTGCATAATTCATGCTACACCCATGGATGGGCGCATACGTGTGAGTCGCTACTACAGATACAGAAAACAGGATGGATGGCTTTCGCTTTCTTCCAGAGAAGCGACCGTAAACGACTGCCCACGTTCCTCATCCCAGTTCCTATTCTGTTTTGTAATTCATTTTACTTACTTTAGCAAGTAGAGCAGTGCGACGGCCGGTATGGTGGATATATCGAACCAGATGCAGCCGCAAACCCATAAAACCAACGCTATAAACGACCGTATCGGAGATTCCCACTCAAAGCAGCTCCTGCGAGAAGGGGTTGGGATGGGTTAAAAAAAAAAAACGAGAAAGAAAAAGAGCGCATTATCAACCAGCCTCCTGTTGTTGTATGGCCCCAAAATGCTGGCCTTAGTTTACGCTTGTCCAGGCTGCATCGGTTCTTGGTGTGATTTTATTAGTATCGATTCCCAAAACGGCCACGGTAAGGATGGGCAAAATACAACGATACACAAAACACGACGCAGACTGGTAATCGAATCGTTTGATTCGTTCTCCCTAGGGATAGGTACGGTTACGGATTTTATTACGACTGAATTCCTTTCGTATGAAACGTTAAATAATCTAACAGTAAACAACGTGCCGGTTCTTTTTCAAGCCTTTACCGTGGGAGTTTGGCGAGGCTGTGAGAATCACATTTGGGGAAAATAATGTTTAAACAAAATGTTTGTGAAGGAAACGGTGAAGATTTAAAGGGAAATTTAAAGCAATGATCTAGCAAAATATTCCTTCAATCCCAATAGTAGCAATTTTTTCAAATTTGTTATCTATCTATCGACTATACAATTTTCACAAGTTGCATTTTATGCATTATGTCCACAAAACACGTGCCGTTTTCCCTTTGTGCGCTGATGCTCGCACTAAAAAGACAGATCAAATATGCCTTTCGTTAGCCACCGGGCGTCTCCATTTGAGAGTATGAAACACGTCCATACAACACCGGGATATGAATGGAAGGAACTCTCTCCCTCTCTTTCTCTTTTGTACCGTGGAGGGGAAAAAAATCTTCCATCACAACCAAACGCGAGAAAGAAATGGCATCAAATCTGCATTAATTATTTGTGTGTGAAAGAATCTCGGACTTGCAAACAAAAAAAAAAACACACACAGAAATCATTGAATTACAGCATGTTTAGGTTACGAATAGGCAAGAAAGCGCACATTTCAGTCGGGGGATAGCGGTGTTTGAAATGCACTTCCCTTTCCGGCGTGATTACCGTGGGAACATAAAATGCTTTCTTCCATGGAGTGCACCACTTTCTCCATGCATGAAACGGCCGGGAAAATATGCTCAGAATGGGTTATCATAAAAATGGCTGTCCTACTGTGTGGTGCTATTCTTCTGGTGGCTTGATGACACCGGCACAAGACGATATCCGTTTCGCTGTCCCGGAACGTCGGCTTGTTCGAGGAATGCCGACGCCGTTCCCGCACTCCATCTTCCCACCGCAATACTCACTGCACGAACTGTCCCACTTCGATAAAGTACATAATGACGGCCTTCAGTCGGGTGACGTTACGCAGGAAGAGCTGCCGCTTGAATTTTGCCTCCTGCTGCACCAATTTTTCCTCCTTCGGCTCGAGTACGCGCAGGGCCGCTCGCAGCTTGTTCCACACGACCGTCATTTCTAGCAGGATCTAAACCGAACGAAATTGAATTATCTTACACTGGCGTGTTCCGGTTGCTGCGGTTGATTTCTTACCTGGGGTTGGGTGCCCTTGGCGCGAGCGTACATCTTCTTGTCCTTGAGTGCGTACCATCGCTTCTCACCGTTGCGTATCCGCAGCAGCGGTATGACGACCTTCCCGAGGAACTCCACCTTGTGGTCACGGTCCTCGTCGTACACGGTGAGCTCCAGCACGGACGACATGTCCTTCACGTTGCTTTATAGCGCGCCAAAGTGAGAGTGCATCAAATCGTCATTAGTGGCGGAAGGATCATTCGCGAAGAACTTAATATCGTGCGATTTTTTTTTTACTATACTTACAAGGTGAAGATTTTGTTCCAATTCGGTGTGAGCGTTTTGTACTCGGTTTGTGTTTGCAGACGGGCATTGATCAGCTCCAGCACGACGAACGGATCCGACTTTCCACCGATATCAGCCGCCGCGAGTCCGGTCGCTCCAAACACCTTCACGGTGAGATGGCCCACGTCGCGCATGTTTTGAAACGATTTGTGCCATACCTGTCACAACGAAGAAGAGAGACACAGAGAGAGACTTCATGTCTACCACCACCTTTTTGTTGGCCACCTGCTTACGTATCGGCTTTGCAGAAGCGCTCGCTCTTTGGAATCCTCTTTGTAGGCCGTCAAGTCGGTGATCGTTTCCGACGCGGTCGTCCCACTGATTGTCAGCATGAGATGCACCTCACCCGGACACTCCTCCAACGGTTGCCAGATGCCGTGAGTTCGCTCGCGCTGCAAACCCCGCAGATCGATGGTACATTTGCCGTAGGTGTTGTACTTTCCGCACACGACCAGCTCCAGCAGCTGATCGTCGTCGAAGAGATGCAGATCGAACTGCTCCAACCATCGGGCACGATATGAGGCTTTCGATTTGTATTTCTCATTCCCTAACCTGTCCGGGCGTGGATTGTACGCAGTTGGAATCGGATGTAAAATTTGGTCTATACTGCTCCAACTCACCTAAACCGAACGTAGATATCGTTCAACCCGTTCTCGGCATCCGGCGGGAGTCCTTTGGCTTCGATCAGTACGATCGTGACGACCGAGCTCCAGATCTGCGACTTGAGTCGCCGGGACGCGTCGGCCAGCTTCGGATTGCGCTGAAAGTACTTTCGAGCGTGAACGGAAACGGAAGGACGGAGGAGAGAGAAAGAAAGAAAGAGAGAGAGCCGGCGAGAGGTGGTGCAGATTTTAGAGCAGAAAGAAAACCATCGAGCAACGAACGGACGAACGGGAAATGAAGCAAAGCGAAACGGAAAAAGGTGAAACCAAAAGGCTCGAGCCAAAGTGCGAGAGAAACGACAAAATGACGACGAAAAAGTAAAAAAAGTGTCTACTGAACATGGCAACAAACAAAAAATCAAACATACGAAAGATCGAGCGCTTTGGTTGCCTTTAGAGATAGAGGAGAATGCGCCTACTGTGTGAGAGTTTGGAATGAGTTGGGCAAAGGTTCTCACTTGCTCTTTGTCCTCCTGCGTCTTTGGCCATAGTGTGACATTTAGCTTCAACTCGCCCAGATCCTTCGACGGGCGCTGTGCATCCTCCAACTTGATCGTGAGATCTTCCGCACGGTTCAGCTCCAGCGTGGTAAGATACAGCTTGGTGGACCCCATGAAGTCATCCTGTAGGCCCCAGTCGTAATCAAACACCTGTGGAGGGAGTCATGGCGAGGGTGTTAATAGCGTTACACCATGTGGAATACGTCTCGGGAACCTCCCGGAGGGTTCACCTTAATAACTATTGGCTGAAAGGGATCTTCCACCGGCACGACGAACGTTTCGTCCCAGACAGGGTTCAGGTCCTTGTGTACCGTCTTCGATTTGTACAGCAGACGTCCGCCGACTTTGAACTTGACGTAGGGGTCACTTGTTCCTGCGGGAAACGAAGGAAGTTCATTGTGCGTGTGTTCCAGCGAAAAGAGTGATCATCACGGTGACCTTACCGCTCTTATCCATCGCCACGAGTCCATGACCGCTGATGAGGTGAACGCGCAGCTGGAAGAAAGAGTGCTGCCTGAGTTGTGTCTCGCGTCTTCGCTGTTGCTCCTCCGCGGGATTCAACGGCCCACTGCTGGGTCCCGGGATTTCCGCCACCTTCGATAGTCCCCCGATTGTCAGATGACCGAGGCCGCTCGGGCCAGCCTGCGTCGCCTCCACGTCCACCTTCGTTGTGAGCACCTTCAGCACGCTCGCCACCGTTCCGGACGTACCAGCTCCAGTGCCAGTACCGGCAGCACCACCCTCGCTAATCGTCGCCACCCCTCCGGTGCCGCTCATGCCGGCATTCCTGTCCGCCGCCTTGACCAGCGGCGAATCGCCGAGTGTCTGTGCCCGATGGCGCGGTGATTGGTGAGGCGTCGCCGAACTACTGTGCTCGGCCGAACTGTTGTCCGCCGCGTAATCGCTCTGACTATCGCGACGCCCTTCGAGCTCCTGGCCGAGCGATCCACGCAACCGTTCCTTGCTACGTCCCCGGGACCAGCGGTGCTAAACGCGAAGAAACGTGGGTGGTGTGATGGCATGCTGCAGCATAAACCCCCGGACAAACCCTCACTTACCCGCAGTGTGTTGAAAAAGCCGTGCGTTCGTTGTATCACGCCGGCCGGGATGGTGGGAACGTTGGCGGAACGGGCCCGCTGTGGTGAGGATTGCGGTGAATCGCCGGAACCACCGCAATCGTTGCAGCTCAGCTCCGACGCCGACTTACTCAGGTGTTTCCGGAGCGACGAACATTTGGATTCTAAATTCAGTCGAGAACGTTCTACAGATGGTGAACAGTGGCATTGTCGTTGTGTGGTTTTTTTTTTTTGGAGGGGAAAGTTTGCGTAGTCGCGGCAAGCGGGACAATTTTGAGTGTGTGTTGCAGAAAAAGGCCAAGCAGACGGTTTGTTTGTGTGTGTGTGTGTTGGTGTGTGTTGGTGTCACGCAAAAACACAGAGACAGCGGTGAGGTACAGAGATAAACTAATTGAAACATTTTCCATATTTCACAAGCACGTTAGTCTACAAACTACGGGATTATACTTAGGACCGGAGCTGAGAGGTTGTTAGTGTTGTCATCGTCATGAGTTGAGGTATTGTTGTGAAACATTTCAAAGCATGAAATTTAAAATAGAAACAAAATTTTGTTTATAAAGCTCCCTGGAAGTGCTCAACGATTGCTGTTGCTTTTTGAAATACTTCAAAACACTCAAACTGCTGTCCTAGCGTCTGTTTCGTCCCTGTCGAATGCGCGACAATCACTTCTTCTTCGGGACCATTGTTTTTGAGAACGGAGGAAGTTTTCAAAACCGGATTTTTATGTTTACGTAGCAAATTCGTCGGAAACTTATAAATAGAATCTCGTATGATTTGTGGCTCTCCTTGAGCGGAGAAAGTTGCTAGTTGCTGGAGAGCGGTAAAGCCCTTGGAAAACTATTGCTTGTGCCAGCAGACACACATTTCGTATGTAAAATGTTTCACCCCCATACACAACCGAAAAAGTCGATCGAGACACACAACGCTTTTCCCAACTCGGTCTGTTCCAACTTTTCAAAGAGGCTGAAGCAAAATTTATGCTCGTGAGGTTCACCAGCGAGCCAGCCAGCAATTGGAGTGTCGGAAGAGCAGGTTCTTTGGGAGGGAGAGGCAAAGGCCTAGGAAGATTTTGTTTATTTGAGATCCGCAGAGAGATACGGCTTCCAGCTGCTGGCGTCGGTTCAACATCGATGCGTCAGTGTTTTCAGGCTGTGCTGTTTGTTTATAATTATTGAGAAACGCGCCGAGCAAGCACGGTTCAACTTTTTCGCCACCCTTGGGCCCGCCACAAACGAGGGTTGGCTGGCAGGAATTTGAAATGAGATCGAAAATCAACAGGTAGGATCGAGTTTCGTTCGCAATGTTGTTCGATCAAACATAATGGCCGATGATGAAGCATGCTATGTGTGAGATTGTGTGTTTTACGAAATATGACAAAAAGAAATGATTTAATCAGGACGCGTCCGGATGGGAGAAACCGGAAGCGGATGGAAGAACTTTACGCAAGCATTAAATCGATCGGAAGTTCACTTATCCGCTGCGATTTAATTTCATGCTACATCTCAACCACATGCTACATCTGCACCCGGAAAGGGATAATATTTGTTCAACATGTATCACACATGAGAAGGAGTTTATCGAGCAAAAAGGTAACCTTTTCCCTCACGCGGGGAAAACTTTAATACCACACGCTTGCAGAAACTGGCACACTTTTGCATGTTTGTTTCCCCTCCCTGGCAGGTGCTTGCGTTTGTGTCGGTTTGTGTCATTTCACTTTCCGGTTGAATGAAAATGGGTTGTTTTACGTCGTGCACCTCGTGCGTTACTTGCAGCGGTTGGCTAGTGGCCGCGTGTGCTCATTTCAACCGCACGCCCGAGAGGACTTTTATGGTGTCAGCTCCACCGGTAGCGCCCTTTGTGTGGGCTCCTTAATCAGCGTCGTAATTACGGACGGCGACGTGCGACGTGAGGTTGTTGGGTGTGAGGTCGCGCAGGGTTAGTTGTTTAATCCTTCCACACTTTGGGCGGTAATTTTAATTACATTCACGGGCAGCAGCAGAAAGCAGGAACATGCGCCCAAGGAACCGTGCGAAAGAAACATTCCTGAAGAGACCAGCGGTGACCATTACTTTCTGCGGCCAAACCAAACCAAACGGTCGACGGTCGGGTCGTGTACGGCCGTAGCAACACAGCGTGACGTGAGAGCTAATCAAGACGCACTTAGGTAAGATTAGTCTTTCGTTTTCAACGTGTGGCACAGGGATTCCCTATTCTCTCACCCTTTATTCTCACCACTCACCGCGCTGGGGCAAGGTGTTGAAGGGTTCCTGTTGATGGAGGTGTACGGAATGGTTAAATTATGACCAACGGGCATCATCACACCAATTGCAGGACCCGTTTACGGTCGTTTTTGGATCCCGTTCCCTTGGGAAGGGCAATCTAAATCGCGCACATGACGTGGGCAAAATAGCAACAGGATCTGTTTGCTTTTGAAAAAAAACGAGCAGGAAACGATAAGCATACTTTTATCGATCCATTTTCCATCCCACACCCACACAAACAACGCCGTGGCCGTATAGAACTGCCGAATGTTTCAAGGTGCTTTGAGGTGCTGCTAACAAAAAAGTAAAAACACCAGCCAACAAAAAACCTTTAGAAAACGATGCAATCTATGAAAAGGCGAAAAATGGTGAAGGAACCAGCCGGTGGCTTCGCAAACTTTTGCGCCCCGTTGAAACCCCTTTCGTCGGGCCGAGGTCAAGCCGTCAGGACCAAATCAACCACACACACACACACACAGGCATTCCCGCGCACACAGGTTAATTCCCTCAACTTACAGACCGTCGGTCCAGGCACCGAAAAGGTCAGCGGTAAAATTTGATTGGCATGGCTTGTCCGATATGTCAGGGGCGAAAAGCAAACAACATTTTGCATAGCGAATTTGCGGCGTAAGGCATCTGTTGATCTAGGGTTAGTGGGGCTAGCCAAGTGTGTGTGTGTGTGTGCTTTTGAACCTACCGGTGAAATCGGGTAAAATTAAGCGGTAAACAACCGACACCCGGCGGATGATCGAGGACAGCCACACGGGCGAACGGAATTACACGGCGAATTAATGTTCGAAAAGTGTCATAAAATTCCCAAACCCCAAACCGTTGAGTCAATCACCGGACCGGGTCCGGTTTACCCGAAAAACCCGAAAAAGTCTGTCCCGGAAAACGTTTACTACCAGCGTGTCAAATTAATGTCTCCATTTCCAATTACTGTTGATTTGCAAAAGATTTGTGTGAAACAGATCCACCTCCAGCTTCCAGTGGCGCTTTGAGAGACCATCACCGGAAGCTGCGGTGGAGCGTGAGAAAGTGTTGCGAACAGCAAGCGGCAAAATACATTCTTCCCCAAGACAAACCCGCAGGAGAGGAGCATTTTGTCGAAGGCGAAGGTTAAGGCCAGCCGCGTGTTACGACTGCGGTGCCCATCCCGTGCACGGTCCGTCGCATTGTTTATTCTTTCGTTTGTGTTTTCTACAGATTAGAACGTCGGTTTTCGACCACCGAAAAGCATGAGCGAGAGCAAAACGAAAACAAAAATGACCGATTACGGATGTAAGCCTTTCGGAAGCGAACAAGCGAACTTGTGTCTACTAGATCCACAAAAAGAAACGTTCCGTTTTAGAAGGGGCATAGAACTTCAATCAATTTTGGAAGCTATATCTAGTTCCGTAGAGTTTTGGAAACCAAGAAACAAAATGCTTCTTATTATCGTTTTAAACTTAATTTTCGAGCTGTTTCTTCCCGCTCGTTTCAAAAATTGAAAAGAAGTTGAAAGAACGTTCACCACCCGCACCAATTCTATCGTTGAATTATTCATTGTTTACCTAGATGAAAGTTTCTATTTGTGCACCAAAAAGACGAAAAGGCGAAACCGTGTGATTGTAATCAACAAAATTGCCGCACACTTTCGGGAACGTCCAGAACCGGCTCACACTCTTACTCTAGCTTACTGCAGCCATAAATCATTTCTCGCTCGCACGGAGTGCGAAATAATAAATGAAGTGTGTGAACTGAGTGTGACCGACAAAAAGCAGATAAATAGATAGTAGTCCATCTGGGGGCGCCGAATTTTGCCGTTCGGGTGCTGCAGTCCAAATCCCATATGGCCGTAGAGGATTTCTTTGTTTTCCGCTCCCATCGCGATAGCTGACAGATTTCGCATCGGTTCTTCTGTCTTGGGTGGCTATTTTTCGCCGCCCACAGGCAACGTCAGCGCAACTGGAATGGGACATATCGGTAACGAAAGTAGTATCGAGATGTACCGGCATCTCGGGGCACGAAACAAAATCTACCACCACTCCCCGATCGACTAGATTTGGGCGACATATCGTTGGACACAAAATCGGAGAAAATTTCATCTGCAAAGGGCGATGTAAAGTGGCAAGAGAAACTAATCTCGGTAAACGTAGTTACAACAATGTGCCGTGCAGGAGGGGAAGGAAATAAACACGGATGGTGCGCCTGCCGCTCGTTAGGGTAGAAACGCGACGAAAATAAACACCCGCAACCGAAAAGAGCAAACCCAAAAAAGTGAAGACCCCACCGCACACCGCAAAACATGCGGCTAGGTACGTTGTGTCGAGTAAACACAGCGGAAACAGAACGTTCTATTGCAGATAAGCCGCAAAAACATGGCATTCGGCGGGGTTTATTCTGGGTGTGCTCTGTTGAATTTGCTCGAAGCTGGGCGGTGCTCGAATTTTCCGTTCCACGAACGTCATCGTCTCAACATTGATCATCAGCGTTGTCATCATCAGTACCGTCGACCTCGATGGTCGTGGTCAATCGAAATGACCACTGGCAAAACGAAACAAGATGCTGCTGTGCTGCGCGCAAGGTTCTACGAAGAATTTGGGCACTTCATGACGGCTCACGATTGTGTGTGGTGTGGTGTCACATTACCAAACGGAAGGTCAAAGTTGAACTGATGAAAATGGTGAAATAATAAATAACGACTTGAGCTGCGTACAGATCGTCCATTTGTGCGTCCGCTTCTGGTGGCAGGGTGGAAAAGAAAACCGATTTTTCTCACCCAAACCAGCGCGCGAAGCATGGGTAGTTCTCGTCGAACCCGAAACGATTTGTTCGCTGAGGCTGCCTCAGGCCCGAAAATCGGATAAAATATGTGGTGTTCATAAAACAGCGGTGACACTGGCGGGACGACACACATGCCCACACAACAACAGACCCGCACCGGCAATGTGGGTGCGTGGAAAGCGATGAGAAATAAAATTTGCCCAGTGGGTGGAAAATTGTAAATTATTTTATCTCATTGAGCCGACGCTCGGTGTGTTTTACACTGGTTTGCTTGCTTGCTCGCCGGCTTCATGCCGTGTACTATGTGTTGTCCTCCGCGGGCGGAAGGATATAAATGATTAAAATTTCGTTCGGCTTTAGGCCGGAGAGGAACAAATCGACCCACATTTGAGCGTTCGAAAGCGCGCTCCTTCCGGTATCTCATCATCATCATCATAGCTGCGTAAGCATCTAATGGCGCGTTATGAAACTGCTGGAACAAGAAGGAAGTACGTCAAATTATCATTGGGAAACGGCAATTCGGGAAGAACGTGTGCCATTAGAGGACAATTGCTCTTCAGATGGACTGTCTATTATGATTTCCGCCTGTCAAAGGACATTAAGCAAGGTGATTTTGAAACGAAGCCTGCTCCTAGCACCCAGAAAGCAGAAGAATAATCACATCCCTAATGATGGTTTGGAAGGAGTTGTACGACGTCGTGCTGCACTTACTTCAGCGTGCTGCTTTTCTTCTGGCAAACTTTTGCCTCTGCTGGTGTTGCTGCTGCTGCTGGATTTCGATTTTTCCCGGCCCGGCCGGTCACGTGAAAACTAATTAAAACGAGATTGTACGTGCGCGAGACCGTTTTCACATGCATGCACACATAAATCTGATCAACATTCCGACACGCACTTAACACACACACATGCACGCACACACACACACACACACACACACACACACAAGTACAGGGAATATCAGAATCAGCGATGCGAGTGCGAGGAAATCCCGGAAAACTTCGAACAGGGAAAGTAGCGTACACGCCGTGCCGTGTGAACCGTTCTGTGGCCGAAGAAAAACTGAACCGAACACCACTTGGCGCCGAATGCAAAGGGATGCTTTCCCGGAAGCCATCTGCCGACACTATGGGCTCGAATAGGAACAAATTTTGGAAAAAGGAATATTATTTTTAAAGCCAATTCATAATGTTACATTTGATTAACATTTAATGTTTTATTTTTTTTTATATTGGGAATCACACAAAGACCTCTTTTGATTGCTCGTTTGACTATCGAAGTCGAATAGATCCTGCATCCGTGCTGTTAAAAGAACACTTTTGCTGAGCTTAACCGCAAAAGAATCACATCAGATTTCTAAATGGACTGTTTTGCTCATTTATGACCACGCGCGCCCGATCGTGCGTAGTTCCGTTTGGTGCGTTTTCCGGATTTCCCGCTGCTGTTCCATCTGGCGCTGCGTTAGCATAAACCAACCACGGCCCGACGGCAAAATCACCAGCGCCAAAATGTAGTCGTACGTGCAGCGACTGGAAGCTTTCGGTGGAGCAGGTTTTAATTTCGGGAAACTGTATCGGTCCCTCAACTGGGAATCGGGAGATAGATGCTGTAACGTAGAATTTCAGTTACATTTTCTGAAAGAGAAATAATACCAAAAGTGTACAAATCAAACCCGCCCTAGAAGCAGGGCTTTGTAGTGTGCTCTTGACCTTGACCCTTCGGAGCACTCGATCAGACAGACACAAACAGCATCCTTGCACGATGGCTGGCTTCTATGGAGCGGTTTTCAATAAACCTATGCCGTCCGTCTTCCCACGGGAAGCACGGAAGCGGCGAATGCTCAAAACTCATCGAAATCGAAATGATGACATCCACGTCGCGGATGTGCTTTCCCAACAGACAAATGATTTTATTATAAACACCCGCATTCCCTCGACGTGCGGCGCAACTCCAGAACACGGTTGATGGGACCGTGAAGTGTTTATGGACGAACAGCACGATGATGATGATGCTGATGATGACGATAATAGTGATTGTTGGTGTTAAGGGCTTTGATTGTGACAATCCTGACACAGTTTCGTTCGAATGCGATTGAAGGTAGGCAAAGAGCGAAACACAACATATTTGGAAACCATCACGGGCTCATCGATTCGATCGATAATTGCTTACATTTCGTGCACTGTGTGAAATATGCCACAAAGCGGAAGAATGTTCCCTACATCATTAGTCGTGATACAATGATTTATTTTGTAGGGGAATAAACCTTGTAAGATGGGAGTGATTCTTTTCATTAACTTGAAACTTTTATACGACAATATCACGTTTGAACCTGCTACGTAAAGGTTAGCTCATGTTTCCATCCCAACGCCTTTCACCTGCACGGATTTTCCAATATGCAGCGGCACAATAGGCGGCGATACTATCGATCCCGGCTCGATGTTAGCCAAATTGAATTCGATTTTCAATCTGCACTGTAGTCGACCCTGAAAAAGAGATGCCCATTTCGAAAGTCGAATTTTTTTTCCATCGAAGTGTCGCTCACGGACGATATGTTGGACGGACGATATGTTTTATGGTGATGGTGATGTACGCCATGGTTTCCATTCGTCGTTGGCATCACACATAGGTGGAGTAGAATCCGGTGGAACATATCGGTAGCGAGCGAGACCGGAAAGCAAATTACAAACGAATGCTCCTCCAGTGCATCCCACTGGGGGAAAACAGGCGAGATCGGGTGAATCTTTCAATGAATTATGTATCGTACGGGACAGTGCAGTTGGAAAGGGTCGCGATAACTTCATTCCTCGCGTAATTTTTAACAAAAAAAAGGATGATCATTCCGCTACATCGTTAGATATTCGGCATTTCTGTCAAAAGAATAACTGTCGATGAAAAGTGTTCAAGGGTTATCTTCGTATGTTGTTGTGATGAGATGAAACGTTACCTTTTCTTTTATTATTCCGCAAAATGATACTCCTACCCTTGTGGCAACTGTTGCTGGCATTGCATCGCGGCGTTTGTTTTCTTCCCTTTATTCGTGCAAGCTGTTATCATCAGCACGATGACTAGGTAAAGTATCCCCATGGAAAGGATTGCCTCGAAGGACGCAACTAAAAACTCGTGGTTGTCTCCTTCATCCGGAGATGGGAAATGATAGTAGCGCACGTACACTACCACCAGCGCACGCGAGTCATGTCCACCAAGCGCTGGGCCATAGAAACGCCCGCATTAGTCGAGAGTTGGGACGACATGACCGGGTGAATAATTTATGGCCTTATGTGCGTGTGACTTGCACCTCTGGAGGCAAACTGGTTTATTGGCGGTGGCGGTGGGAGTATGACGCCGAACTTGCGATTAGAGTGTGGAATTATGAATGAAAGCTTGCGATGATGATAGCTGCACCTCTCTGTACGGGTCCGATATATATTTTTTTTTAATTAATCTATGTCACATAAGGGTTTTACTATATCTAAAAATGAAGTTATTAAAGAGAATTGTTTACCGTATATCTGATGTACAAGATGGGATATCGCATAAACTTTTACTACATCGCTCTAGAGAACGTTTCTACAAGCCATTACAAGCGTCTGATAACTCTCGTTCATTGATTAGTCAACTCCTCCGGCAATCGGCCACAGACGGTATTATATGCTCACCCAAAGCCTCACGGTCACGGGCAGCCCTTCACCGTACGACATTGATTCCAGTTCGCCACCCACCGTACTTAAGCTTATTACTAATCTATTATTCACCACACCGGTTCCATCGATTCCATCGGATCGGCTTTTCCTAATCAGCTTGCGGTAATTGTGCCGACCGACAGCTTACGATCGGGACAAGGAGGAACACCCTTTATAGGAGCATGCGAGACAGTTCCCCTCGCATATGGAAACAAACGTGTTGCATCGAACGCCTAATTATCCACCGGCCGGTTGTGTCGTATGCTGTTGCAACAGCACCATTAGTGCTGGATATGGCACTAGTTTTCAGTGCGCTATCGTCAACAGTGTCAAATAATAGTAAATAATTACTCCCCAAGCAAAGCATTCCAACAGTCTGCGGACGCAAGCCAGCCTTAAACTAGAAACTAAAATTTGACCTTAACCTCAAACCATACAGAAGAACAGTCGGGTCGAGTAGCTTGCGTTCGAAATGAGTTCCCCGGAGTACTCTAAAACCGAGGGTGGCCTCGTTTAGGAAAAATGTAATTTTCTTGTTTGGATGGAAGCCAACAAATTTTTGGTTCACCTCCCCAACTCCAGAATGATAATCATCCCGTTGTTGTTTTAGTTTTTGGTATGGTCACTAGCTAGCACAGCTGGTCGTGGTCAGTCGACAATGCTGGTTGATTAGGAATTGTTTTTACTTTTTTATTATCATGAAAAACGATAACTTCTTCTTTGAAAAGGCCTTAAGGACTTCCTCGAATACCCTCGTCAGATATGCGGGTTCGGGGAATATATCGTCCTAATGGCTTCACACCCAGCTCTCCACTAGCAGCTCATCTTCAAAATTAATAGCGGTTTAACGGTGACCATTCCAGGAGCACTATCACCCACCCAGATCAAAGTGGCGACTCACTTCGGCGTTTCCTCCGGGGTGCTCAAGGATCAAGTGTCAACTTATCAAGCCATCCGGGTGTCTCCTTCCGCTATAGCGTCTGAGTGTTCACTTTAAAGCTATATTTATCTTTTCCATCCTCTCCGCCCCGGTTAATTTCTTCCCATTACCCGGGTAAAACCCCTGAGGTGGTTTGTTGCCCCCTATGGCGTGTTGCCCGCAGCGAAAGCGTCGGAATTCAATAGGTCTCGTAGTCATTCAACATTCGTGAAATATTAATTATCAATTTTGTCCCTCCGGGCGCCGGGTACGGGTACCCGTTCCGTGTCAATTTCGTACGTCGTCTTGCTGTGTGTATGTGGGGTAGGTGGATGTCATAGGAAAAGTATGTCTGTGTTAGCCGAGACACGAACCCCGTCGGCGTCTAGCATGGACACATATTAGAGCAGCAAAGCAAACATAGGAATACATCAAAGGGGAAGGATTAAGATAAGGCGGAAATGTGGACGGTACTTACTGCTTCCGCTGCTACTGCTTCCACCTCCGCTGCCTCCTACTATCCCTCCGCCAGCAACCGCACCACCCAGACTGGTGCTACCGCCACCCGGTGTGACCGCGCTAGTAGCCATTGCAACTTCAGGATTTCCGGATAGAGAAGATGAAACGATGTGTTGAACGATGTGCTGCTAAGCGCTTCTTATAGCCAGTCGTGGAGTGTTTCGCTACTCACTTCTAACCCTTAACACTTCATCACATATCTTACACACGAAATGGAACGTGCGTATGGAGGAACACTATTCCGAGATTCTTTCACGCAGTTCGCACGATTCTTTCTCACACATTAACACACACAAGATGGACGAGTTCTTATGACGTTTATCAGCGGCTCAGTGTGCTCGGGGGGTTTTGCAATTTTAAACGTGAAGCAGCTCAACATACCTTACGTCTACGAGTTTTACCTACTTTCTTCATTGCTTCACGCGCATCGTTATCGTTTAGTGTTGAGGGTTATCGGACTGTGTAGGGAGGAGGTAATGTATGATATTTTCGCGAAACCAAAGAGTTCACACTCTACCCTTCGTGTTGTGAAAAAGGAAAAAAAGGTCCTTTCGTTTCACACGTTCACGCGTGGCTGGAGAAGAGTGGATGTAAGGAGAGTGTGTAAATCCAAATAGTGGAAGGAATCGATGAGCAACCTCCCCAAGAAAACACGTTCGCTTGCGAAGACTAACTGAAAAACGACTGCTGGCGGAACTGTTGCACGGACAGTGGTAGGGGAAGTGAAGCACGAGCCACACCGGTCGGAAGTACCACAGGAGGAAGGCCAAGGACGACGGTACTACGACGTACTACGAAAGGAGGCGAGTTCGTATCGGTGGTATACATTTTTCGCTTACTGCTGCTGCTTCTGCCGCCTGCTCCTTGCAAGCAAACACTGTGCGAGTCGAATTCCAGGAGTGTCGAGTATCGGCGATGATGATGAGGGCGTTCTTTTTTCCCTCCAGGGCAAAAGGTGTTGCACGGGGTTTTTTGCTGTTGTTGTTGCCGCTTCCTGTTTGACCTCTCCCTTTGGTAGATGGGAAATTCTGTTTGACGCTTTGTTCGGCCGACTGTGAGTTCGAAGTTTTCGCTCGCGTCAATGCGGAAGCGTTTTTCTCGTTTTTGTTTCGTCCTGCCCGTGTTTTGGGTCTCTTTTTCCTTCCTGCCTATCGTTTCATTCTCTCGGTTCGTGTCCGCATGAGTGCTGTTCGCGAAGAGCTGGCAAATTGATTGAAGTTGTTAGCGGCGCAGACAACCATGGCCTATCGGAGTATGGCATTTTTTTCTGGTGGAAAAAGAAAAAAAATCGAAACAAAATGTCACATTAGTAAACGGGCTTTGTGCCGAGTCAAACTTCTTTCATTTGATCTTTACGTGTGCATTATTCTTTTCGCAAAAATGAGTACACAAAGTAAAAGCTTCTGAGCAACTTTTTCATTTTCTGACGCGGATGCCCTCAAGGGTTAATAATGTGATGAAAATGCTGCCCCCGTCTCCATCCATACTGTTCACAAAAAGGCGCCCGAGCACCTCCGAAGTGTAACCAGTTGCAAATTTGGTTTATTGACACCATTTTGCACCCCCCCCCACCCTTCCCCTCTTTCCCCCATCGGGCAGCTCGTTGTAAATGGTGAACACATTTGTCAGACTTAGTCCACTGAAAATACCAACCGGCGACCACACGCGGAACCCGATTAGGCTCCCGTGTAAAGGGAAACATACGGGCGTGTCACGCGGGCGTTTAAGTTTGTTGTTGATTTGCAACTAGTTTATTTTTTTGTATGATCAGGTACCTGCAGAACAACCCGTGTTCGTGTGTTGCATGCATCAATTTATTGTACACCCCGGTGGTTGGTGTGTTTTATTTTTTATTCTCTTTTCAACCTAAACGGATTGCTTGCTCGCAAACAACTGTTGTACCGTCGGGGTGGAATAATTTGGGGCGGGTCTGCAGCAAAACAAATCGATTCGCATTCGGTCGGTGCAGGTTTCGTCTACCACCCTCTGGTCGATTTTAAATGTGACAAACGATTATATGCAATGAGTGAGGTGAATTATTTGATGAATTATTTCACTTGCTGTTTTGCGCTGACTTTCGTGTTCGCTTCCAACTGAGTAGTGAGCTTCCAACTGAGCTTCAACAACCGGTAGTCTTTCTGATTCAGAACATGACTCAGTATTTTCAATTATTTCTGTCAATTTTTTCATGAAATTGTGAAGCAATTAAAGGGCATTACTTTCTCTGAATGGATTGCTTACCACGGTTCATAAACTAAACGTATTGATTGCTGTTCTACCAAATCAGGATGTAGTTTATTACTATAAAAACAAGTTTACTGCTTCTAACTGGATAGCAGTGTCTACCACAGCTGTTATTAATATTTAAAGTGTAAATTCAATCTTTTTTAACTGAAAGCGAACAGACGAAAGCAAATACTTTGGGTAAAGGTTAGCACCCCGGTGCAGCCGGCCGGGACAGCATAGCCAAGCCGTTTGAAAATGGTTCATTAATTATTACTACCACCAAAAACGAAAATATCTCTCACACGTGTGAATAGTGGCAGAGAATAAACCATTTTACGATCGCGCGCGCCACACAGACCAAGCTGGACAGTCTAGCGGTAGTAAAAACTACAAACAACACAAAAGCATAAAACAGCTCTCAACCTCGTTCTCATCGCGCCGCCAGAGCGATGCGTCCAATCCCGTCCCGTCCCATCCGTCCATTGAACTTTACGGGAATGTGTTTGTTGGCGAAATGCGTCAAGCAAACCACATGACGACCCGCCAGCCTGAGACACCTGTTCCGCTGAGGTTTGCCCGTTCGACCAGCAATGGAAAGGAAACTGCTTTCCCAGGAGCAAGAACATTCACTTTCCATTTTCGTTTTGTCCTCCCCCGGGGGGAAGTATAATCGATCAACGACGGGTGGGTAGCACAAATGCGAACGCTTCTTAGACTCGCACCATTCGCTGGCTTGAGGAGCAGGGAGGGTGCCATAAAACCTCGACAATGCAGCAGCAGCAGCAGCAGCAATTGTTTTTGGTTGGCATCGGGCCAATCCAACTATGGTATAGAGTACATGGCAGCTCCACTGTAATCCACAGTCGAACGTCATCGTCTAGCGTATGGGGCGAGTTTAATTTTTGGGCGACATTTAACCGATCTCCTGTTCCAACCGCCCGCCCGAGCCATCCCATCCCACATGTCGCACTCTTGGCAATCATTGGTAGCATTTTTTCACATGACGCAGCTATACAAATCGAAACTAAAATTTAATGCTACAGAGCAGCAAGGACACGTTGGCGACGACGATCACAACACCCGGACGAACCATCATGGCGCGTCCCTGTCGCTTTTATCACGCTCAGTTTCAACCCCGTCGCTGCTCGTTTGTATCATTGCTTACTTTCGCCGTCACTGTTGATGCGATAATTTGAATTGTAAATTGGAAAACTCTACCCTCGAGCCGGGCCGTGGTGGCTCACAAATCTACACGGGGCTCGTTTGAGTTTGCTGCGCGCAATGGCAACAAATCGGTTGACATTAATCGCAATTTCAATCCGCCGGGCTGCTGTGGGTCAGTAACAGCATTCATTCCAAGCTGCTGGTGGTGATGGAGCAAAACGAGACGGTTTTGTTTTTAAAAAGAGAAATAAAAAGAAATCATGTCCTGTAAGCGATCCAAATGGCAGTCGGACGTAGGCAGCCACGTGCGATGGTGACATCATAGAGCGATACTGCTTGCTTTCTTTCCAGTAAACGTGCTGCTGAACGCTGGGAGGAAATGGCAATGGAAGGAGGGGAGTGGGTCGCGAGTTAAGTGATACGCAGCCGCCAGCTGGAGTGGGAAAGTGCCTCGTTCCAACAAATCGTATCATAAATCGAGTTAGTAACGAAGAGAGCTGCCAGTTCCGCACGAAGGAAAGGATATTTATCCGGTTTCGAGCTCCGGGGAGTCGTTGCTCTCGATCCGAATCGAGCAGACTGATATTTCATCACCATCAGCATACCCTCGACGCCATCGTCGTCGTAGCCGTCGCTTGATGGAATAGGATTAGATGCGTATAAAAGAAAATCCCGGACAAATCGGGCAAAAAAAGTCGACCAAAGGCTCCGTGTATTCGTAATGCGACATCAAGGTAGGTTGCAATAATCGTCGGTACCGAGTAATCACACAGCCCGGCGAAGACTGGTTCCCAGGTTTGCGTGTGGGCGAGAGACAGCGCGATCCGTGTGATCCGTATTGATACTTGACGCTCGTTAGTAATGTGTGAAAAACGATGTTTAAAAGGGGGAGACGTGAGGGCGAGGGGAGGTGGCCTGACGTGATCACCGTACATTTGATCACGGGTTTTCCAAACGAAGAACCATTTCCTTCGAGTGTAATAGATAGTCAATGGCAGCTTGTGCGTGTCAGTCATTCATTGAGCAAAGGAAAGCACGAACGGGGGAAGCATTCAAAACGGGTCTTTTTTCTGTTCGGCCTTCATTTGTGTTGCCATTCTTGCCGAGTGACGATTCTTGTACGTGTCATTAAAAATTCACCAGCGAAGAGCGTCGGCTTGGGATGGGTTATTTTCATGTGGCACTGTTGAGTGTGTCGCTTTCATACCGGTTTCGTTATCTTTCCTGTGTGCATTTGTCTGTTTATTGTGCTGCGTGAATATATTTACGCGAAATTTGCTTAAGATCGGCAAACTGACGACTGGAGCAGGTTTTGTAAACAGTTGTTAAAGCTTTTCATAGAATTTTAATATTCGATCCAATGACGGTTTTGGTGTAAATAAATTTTGAGAGCCTGCCACACAAGGAGCAGAACAAGGAGAAACATGCCTTTAGAATGACGGTCGAATTTTCCAATTCAAGACCACTAAACACCCGAACCGAGCTGAGCAAATGGCGTTAAATACTCTACCCGAATGGCTGAGATCAAGATGATTGATTGTCGATGGTGTGGACGTCTTTAGCATCCTCTAAACACTAGACTAGCAAGGAAGTAGATTTGGTAAGCCGTCTTAAGAAATGACCCTTCACTAGTTTAATGATTCCAAGCATTCAACAAGTTACTACCGCTCAACGGAGATCGAATAGGACTATTTTTTCTGATATTGGCGCTAATTAACAGCCATGCATGATCAATATCTCGGTCCGGTATATTATTGCTGTCGATATTTTCTAAAAACCGTTTTTATATCTACCTTCATAATCACTCTGCACGTTTTGCAGTTCCTGTGTGAAACGAACGATTCCAAAACAACAGCAAATGTGCTAATTGTATTTTGATTCTTTCTACTAGCCGCTGCTTCGTTCACACCAATATAGAATGTTATTGAATTTTATACGGAAGAAATCCCCTCCATGGCCGCTGTTCAGAGAGCACAGCGAGCCAAAAGCGAAAAGAACATGGCGCATAAAAATCGAAATCTTGTCCACCACCGCCGAGAGGTCGGAGATAATTATGGGGTGGTATGGAAAATTCACAACCATGAGCAGCCCCAGCAGCCCCAGCAGCCAGTCGCTGCAGCAGAAACGGCGTCCAACATGCGATTGTGTTGGCCGGCTCGTCACCGGCGATATTTAACGTATACATCGGCAACCATCGGCTTGTAAAACGACATGGAAACGATTCCTTGCGGGCATGCGGTGGACGTAGAGGGATGGAAAAAATCAATGTTTTGCTGATTAATTATGCGACCGTTTCTAGCGGTGGTCCGATTTGGTTGGCCGTTGCTCCACGCTCTTTTCGGAAGATACCGTCGTGTTTGTGTGTGTATGTGTGTGTGTGTGTAGGTAGTTGTGCCTGTACATGGCACTCGCTTCGGTCCGAATTGCGTGCGTCTGAATGTCTGCGGCTCACTGGACCATGTGCCAATCTTGTGCCGGCGATCTCGAAAAGGGATGGGAACCCCACGAGGGAGATTCACACGTTAGTCACGCATTTTCCGACGCTCCAACCGCCGGGGTATTCCTTCACGGCATGAATTCGTCCGTCGACACGAACACATTAGCGTATCCAACAACGACCTGACGCGGGTCAGGTTGTGGGCCGGAAGCATTCAACAGCATATTCCACGTACCGTGGCGGTCGTGGTCTCATAGGGGAATAGGCTGCTCGCAATTTTATGACCACCGCTGGCACCTCGGTGGCGCCAGAAGGATATGATCCTTCGGAGCCCGCCCCGAGAACCACGGGAGTCTGAGTCGGGTGGAAAGTAATTATTTTGTCAACCTTACAGCAAATAAGCGGAGGAAAAAAGAACACGGAAGGAAAGTCTTCTCTATATGTGCGGTTTTTCCGCGGGTTTGGTTTCGGGTTTGGGGTTTCCCGTGCCAAAGGCAAACCGGGGCAAACAAGACGAGCAAATTCCAATTAATTTCGCATCAACCACGACGGTGCATAGCTGCTGGCTTCCTTGCCGCAGGACACGCTAGCTAGTACCTGCTGGTTGTGGTTGTATCGGTTTGTTTATTTCTTCGTTCGCAGCTAAGACAATGAGAAGGAGATGTTTTTTTTGTGTTTTGGGATGTGGATAGGGGATTCTTACCTTGGCGGTGAACAGAAAATCCCTAGCCGGCGTTAGAATACATTCATTTTGCACTTAAGTTGATTAGCCTTCGGATTCACTTTTCGAAGAAAATAAAAATCACTTCACGCACTGCCAATCAGCTCATTGGGGGTTTCTTTGAGAGACTCTTCTGGCGGGAGAAAACACAAATCACGGCACACTAAGGATAACTAACAAAGAAATCACTATCAGAAAATGCGTGTGCTGGTCACACACACACCTAAGCGATAATTTAATGGGTTAAAGGACGCCCTTTGTTGAACAACGACATCCACGTTGTCCCACCGTAAGGACAACACATGACACGCCGCCGTGCTCGGGTTGTCACGCAAAAATCACTCACGCACTCTCACGAAATCACTCAAACTCAGGGTAAGGGTTCACTGTCGCCCCATCGCCACCACTGGTAAGTAATTGAAGGGGTGCGACTGCTTCCGACCAAAGCAAATGATTGAAGCTAGCTTCGCGTACTGTGCCTGTTTTGATTAGAGAGGGTGTATGCGGCGAGCATTGGGAAATTTCGGAGCCTTTTGATCACATCGAGATTGGACGTTGCTAATAGGTGGCTGTTTCGATTTGATTCAAGCGGTGAAATCTCGGCCCAAGTAGTGCCCGTAATTACTCACTAGCTGGTTCGCTCACAAGCAGCGTACAGTACACTTGATTGTTGGTTTTTTACAACACTCATCGACCTAACACGGGGAAGCTCAAAATGGGTAAGAAAAATACAGAAAGCTCTCGAACATTACGTTGTGCTGCTGCGGTTCACATGGAAAACACACATTGCCGTACCGCGAAGACGTATTAGCCGGAGAAGAATGCGGATGCTTGAGCACTGTTCACTGACGAGAAGACGAGAAGACACACAAACCGCGCACTAGCTCAACACTCTAACACGACTTTCATTCGTTCTTGTAGGCTTTTCGGGGATGACAAAACGCTTCTTCGATTTCGGAACATAAACTGCTCCCAGCAAGGTAGCTTTTGTGCAGGAGTCGACAGGAACGGACACGAACGGCGTTCCGCCTGGTGCCCGGTTTGGATCTCAACTAATACACAACAAAAAAAATCGAACCATTCTGTCAAGACGTTGCTCGCGTTTCGATGATGCGCGTTTCCCTCCGGTCGCTCTCGCGCGGTCTCTCTCTCTCTCTCTTTGTTGCGGGGAAGCTCTCTGTTGGCGTAAAGTTCTCGACAGCGCTCGGTTCGGTTCGGGCGCTTTTGACAGCGTGCGATTCCCGGCGGCGCACACGCAATTATCAAAGCAGGCCGAGTAACAACAAAAACAGCAAACAAGCAAAACCCGCATACCAACACACACTCACAGTGGCGTGTTTTTGTTTGTTGTTCTCGGTGGGTGCAAAACCAAAAAAAAACACACACACACACACTGAAAAAGGGAGCCCAATGGGGTGGATGGAGAGTTAAAACTGCGAGGCAATTCGCGCGGTTCAACCCCGTACGTGCATTCGGCGAGAGCAAAATCGAACCGTCCACGTTGGGAACGCGTGCGCGTTACTCACACACACACGCGCACACAGGCTTTAAAGGGAGGAAAAGAAGATGGGGATCGGATGGGGAGAAACCGATGCCAACAAGTCATGCAAACTAGACCTGTGCTCAGCACGGACTACTATGATGTGGGCGCATAGTGTTGAACACATGCGGGAGAGAACAATACGGCAAACCCCGGCGGAGCGTTACATGCGTTACTGTGCCTCTTTTGCGTTAGTCTGGAGATGGCACGCATCTCATCGCAGTAAATGCCCTGAGGCACACTTCGTAGCCTGCAGTTGTGCAGTACAGTCAAGTGCAACCGATCCATGCTGGGGTACCGGGCAAATGGTAAATAATTGCAGCCTTTGTACCGGGTGAGTGAGCAGTGTCTAGTTTTTAGGGGCTCGTTTCTTCTGCAACTAACTGGAGCAAAATGAGGAGATTCGCTTTTATGCTGGTTGCTGCACATTTCTTGGAGATGCTTCAAACGCTCGCAAAACATCGCTTTAATTGGTTGCGATTTCTTATACGTGCCTCTCCTTCTTCACTATTCTTTTCGTATGCTTTTCTTTATTCTTAGCTGCAACGGACTTGGAGAGCTGCCGCACTGCATCTCGTAGTATTTTATCTTATCGAACACTTTTCATTGATAAATTGTTGATTGCTCACTGCACGAGGAGCCACAACACAAGCGCACTGAGTGTGGAGGAGTAACCGTACAGGCCAAATGCATCTTTCGCACACCACCACAACGAAACACGATCGAAAGTCTCCTGACACACTGCCTCAAGAAAAGGCTGGGTTGGGCGAAAATTGCGATTTTTCACACTATCGGGCTCAATTTTTCGTCGATAGTGTCGGTCGTCACCTGCTTTGGAGGATGTGTTCACTACAAAACTGCGTAACAATTAACTCCGCGAGGCCAAATTGCATCCTACGGATGCGTCAGTGCCGCACCGTGACAACGTGTACCAAAGCCTACAATGTTGTGCGGCGTGGAGTAGTTGACAAACGAACACTGGGCGCTCTTTCGAGCCACGAAGCAGTTAGGGATTGGGTTCGTCCGGCAGCTTTCATGCGCAATGGGGGCCTGGCGACACTCACTCACACACACAGCAGTGCCCGAGGAGGAGAAAAGCCAACGTTGGGAAGATATCTCGTTGGTTTTTTGAAAAGAAATTGCGGGTGTTGTCCAGGAATATGTTTTTAGTGTTTTCTTAACCTTAGAGTTCTTTCTGGGGTACAAAAACGGATTCCTAATATATATATCCTTTTTCATTTTCTAATTCTAGTTTTCCTTTGAAAAGCGGCTGCGGGGACCCGTTTACCCACTAAAGTACAACCAATGAGAATGAGCACCCACGAGCACGATGAAACGATATGGGCACAATTTTATTAACGTTTCACACTACACCGATACGCTACGATAAAAGAGCTTCAAAGAGCAAAAAACATTCCCATTATAGACATCGTTCAAAAAAAAAAAACAAAACAAAACACACACACACAAAACAGGCACAAATTACAACAAAATTCTAACATATCATCCAGCGTGTAGCCGAGGGAAATGTATAACACGCTAGCAACGTAGCATATTCAGCCGACCCGGCGTCTCCTAGGCAACGGACTGAGTAGGTCCCTTCTTGTTGCGAGATTTCGCGCCGTTACTGACGTACTGTGGCTGTTGCTGGTGTGGGTGCTGCTGTGAGGACTGATTAGCTAGCTGCTGCTGCTGCTGCTGCTGCTGCTGGTTCTGCTGCTTTTGGGTCATTTGTTTCTGCTGCTGGAAGGCGGTGCGAACTTCACTCATCGTCGGTGACTGTTTGGCCGCCAGAACCGTCGGCGAGGGTGACTTAATTTGCGATGCAGCGGCGATCGAAGCGCTCGCGGCACCGGAAACGGGCACGTTCTGATTAATCGGTTTGTTTTCGTTGTTTTCCGGCGAGCTGGACAGGTTTGGGATGCTCTTGGAGGGTGTAGCGGTGTTGGATCCATTTGGAGCTGCTGCGGTCGACCCACCAGAACGGTTACCGTTTTCTGGAATCAAGCAACGAGATACTTGCTGCGTTAGGACAAGTGCCTTGGCAGATGGCACACCCCCTGCCAGTGCTTACCCAAGTCAGCGGCTGATTTGGAGCGACCATCAGTGTGGATTGATTTGGAGGCCGCATTCGACGGCTTCGGCTGTGATTCGACACCATTCTTGTTCTCGCTCGACGAACGCTTGAACGTTTCCTGCTTCGATGGTGGCTGTTGCTGTCCGTTTTGTTTCGGCTGCTGTTCCGATGCCCGGTCGCTTTCGAGCGTTGGTTTCTTGGGCGAAGGGTCGGCATCGGAGATCGAACTGTCGGTAGCATCCGACGAGCTGCCAGAAGAAGACGCATCCTCCATCTGCATCGAGAATGAACATCCGGGGTTTAGTTTTTTTTCTTTCCTGTGTGCATCTAAAACGTGTACATTGAAACACTTACATTGAAACTGGAGTCTTCCTCGTCCGCGTACTTGTCGAGCAGATCGTTGCATCCCGCCTCCTCGAACGAATCCTCACCACTAGCTTGTTCGTCCTCCGCGCTTTCCGCTTCCCGTTGGTTAAGGTTCCGTTTCTTCGACACCACCCGCCTCTGGCCGGCAGTCGCTGGGCGTTCCTTGCGAAACACGACGGTATGCGCTACGTCCGAGTGCGCATCGAACATCCGAGAGCCACTCGTGCAGATGACCAACCGCAGTGGAAGAATGATCCGCTGAAGCCAGGTCGGAGTTTGCTTTGGGTCCGCCTCCCGTTCGACCTTCGCAATCCGCTGCAATCGCTGACCGCGGTACTTGAGTGCACGCAGCTTCCGTCGCGTTTTCTGCAGAAAGCCAACGATCGTCGCCGGTTGTACCGGCCCACGGCCAACTAAACGGGCACCCATCGAAAGCGCGCCGCGCACGATGCGCAACACGATCAGGGCCGGCAGGAAGAGCAACCACGGGAGCGGACGTATCAGCGGTGGACCGGAAATGTTCGTACCCGTAAGATCCTCACTTTCTTCACCCGTCGCGTTTGCCGCCGCCGCCGCCGCCGCCGATGATGATGACGATGACTTGTTCGATGTTGTGGACGCGGTTGGTGGCGGTTGCGGCAGAGACCAACGGGCGGTTTTCTCCACTGTCCACAGCAAGTTATCAACGCGCTTGTACACGAACTGACCGACGGACGTCGTAGCAGCGCGCGCACCCACATCGTACAACATATCCGGCACGGTGGTTCCTCGCGCTTCGGCAATCTCCTACCCGAAAAAAGGGTGCAAAAGGAAGAAACATCACGAGCGCTACAAACAAAACAAGCCTACCACCATCACGTACCTGCTCGTCGGCCGTGCTAATCGCAGCGGTCTTCCCCATTGCTTCTTTGCGCTGCCAAACTGCACTGGCTGTTTAGGTTCTTGATGCTCCTGCCGGTCACTCCCTGACTCAGTGGTTCGGTGGTTCCAAAGGTCCAATCGGTTACGTGTCTTTCGGCCGCCTGTGCCCGTTGATCGTATCGATCGATCGTTCCTGCCGTTTGTCGGATTGAAAGTGATAAGTGAGGTTAGAGTTCTCGAGCGTCGGTTTTTTTTTCTTCTTCACACCGTGCAAGCGGACGAAGAGCGAGTGTGTGGAGGAGAAACGAGCACCATCATTTTGCGACCATTACGAAACCTCAAACGCCACCAGGCGATATGAAACCAACAAAAAAAAAAAGAAAAACACCACACCACACACTACTACCGCAACAGGTGGAAGCGATGGCGGCGTTCGGCTTCTAAATCTTTGCTCTACAAATTGGGCGGGCTGTAAAGAAACAATAATCCATTCCCAATGTGACCTAATCGCTACCGGGGGTCATTTCGCAAGGACTGATGCGAAACGGTCGGTGCTAATATTGTTTTACTTTTTTCTTTTTACTTTTTTTTTTTTGGGGGACTCTCAAGCCGCCTTCGAACAATCATCTTCTGCAGCACACTCCTCGAATGCACTGCCGCACTATCAGGGTGCGCGGGAGAGTTCAGAGATTATCGCACGTTTGAGAATCATTTATTAAAAAAAAATATATATATATAGCAAAGCCTGGAATGTTTGGTACACCACTTCGGTTGGCTTACCTTACGGCTAGACGGTTACTTTACAGAAGACAGACGAACGCCAGCATCCTCCAGGGATGGGAAACGGTTCGGAGTGATAACGCGCGTTGCTTTCTCCGGACGGCAACTAGTAGATGGGCACGACGACGACGACGACGGCTAACACCCGCACACAAACACGACGAACGACGACCGCACACCGCCAAAGGGGCATACACACACACACGCTCTAGAACAAGAACGGATCAGTTAACGATCACAAGTGACGGGGTACCGATCTTCGATAGGCGCACAGCACCGTGCTGATAAGACACATACACTCGCGTACACTCAATCTGATTACACTATCGAACGAAAACTCGTGCGGTGACATGTACTGGAATTACATATTTCCTCAACCTTTCACCATCGACTGGGCACGTGGTTCTTTCTGGGTAGCTTTGATCGACAGGCGGCTGGAAGGATAGCGTGCTAGCAGCAGCAGCAGCAGTATTGCCACCTGTGCCGTGATTACTTAACCCAGTGTCGATATCGACGAAAGGTGCGGTAATGATCGATTGATGCTGGCACTTCCCCGAAAGCTCTAAATCCTCGAGCAAACTGATCGGAAAGATGGGTCTGGCTGTTGCCAGTGCACCTGCGGCAGCGAGTCGGTGAATGGAACTGAGCCGATTGCATCCTGCAGGCGGAGGTAATCTTGCGGAATGTTTTGGTGTTTGGCAAAAATATGATCCCTCACCATTGCCTTTTCCCACCTCTCTACGGTGATCGTTGGATGCACGCTTTTGACAGCACATCATCGAGAATTGCGTTCGAACCTACGG
This sequence comes from Anopheles farauti, assembly GCA_000473445.2. Taxonomy (NCBI): domain Eukaryota; kingdom Metazoa; phylum Arthropoda; class Insecta; order Diptera; family Culicidae; genus Anopheles; species Anopheles farauti. Next base: position 21,970,002 of record KI915041.1, on the reverse strand, counting down.
CGCGTGAAACGGTGATGGAGGTCGTGGATGCAGGGCAGTAGCAGCAGCAGTAGGACGATTGTAAATAAATCGTGTAGATTCGAAGAAAATGTGTTTCATATTCGTGCGTCGGAAGCAGTAGCATTAAATCATTTTTTTTGTTTTGCGTCCGGTAAAAGAGCAAAGGCACGTATCGCAAATGTTTTCCATTCACGCAGCTTAATGAATTATGCGGTGATAACTGTTGTATGGCGAAGGAACAGACGACAACGTTTCATACTGCGTCACAGTTCAACGCACTACAGGTGATCCATCCCGGGCAAAGAACTTAGTATTGCCCTGATTTTGCAAAGTCTCACCCAATTTGCCTTGACACCAGTTAATCCACGTGTCATTTGATTTCTATGTTGAAAGAAAAAAAAACTTATTGAATAATTTAGCAGTTTTCTTTACAAACACGAAAGATGATAACATTCTTTAGTATCATTCTCAAGCTCTGATTCAAACACGTTCATAATAAATCGTTGAAATATAAAAAGAGAAGGTTCTCCTTTTCCTCTGTAACGCCATCTATTGATTGGTATCAGAAACCAACAATCAACGCCTCAGTGGCAGCTAGCGGAAGCTTAAAATATCATACGGTATATTTCCAGTCGTTTTTAATATTGGTGATGAAAGTATATTACCCATTTTCATCGTTCAGTTTAGAATATTCATAGTATTAGAATTAAATCCGATAGTCTGCTTTTAACCGTAACCTTTTTCATGGTATTCAAACTGAGAGTCATCCCATACTTGAGCAATTTTGTTTTTGTTACTTCATGGTATTTTCTCACCTTCCATCTCTTTTCTACAAACATTCAGTTTCTTGCATCTCTTTCTAGCAACAATAATTACCAAATACGCTCTCTCATTTTTTACAGTGGAAGCTAGATCGGCTGGGTTTTCATATATAGTCCATGACATTACTGTGCTGGACTGGGACTGTACGTCAAATTTGATAGGTAGCGTTGTTTGCTATTTTTCTTCTTTTCCCTTTCAAAAACAAACAAAACGTCCAAGGAGCAGGTTGGTGCTCGTGCTGCGGCTGCCGGAATCTACGTTTATTCAAAAGTTCGTACTTTTCTTCGCTCATTAGTATCCAATAGCGCATCGTGCTGATCGAAGAGAACGGGAAAACAGGAAGAAAGTAACAAAATGTGAATATTTCGTAAGATTACGGATTGCAAAAGCTGCATTACTGGATTTCAAGTTAAACGGTCGGTCGGTTTGATGCGTGGTTTACTCGTATACTTGTCGCCGGGTGCTGTGTGTTGAAACAAATTGAAACATGTGCTGAAGTTTTTGTTCAAGCTGTGACCAGGTCTGTAAATAGTTGGTGCTAAACTCAAGTGTTAGAAAGGAAAGCAAGCCTGCAGTGAACAAATAAAAATTAGGACGCGCGCGGCATTTCGGTTTAGCTGTCGCAGTAAACCTGTGCAAAAAGCGTCCATGGCCAACTTAGGCGATTCGAACACGTGAATGAACCCAAAACAGGTTTCTATCCCTCGACCTGCTGCGGTTGCTCCTGCAGCCGATGACTCATGAAACGGATCCCTTTTCGCGGTACGGTTTGCAAATTTCCCTATCAATTTGATGCAATCACCTGTGCGCTCTTCTCTCGCGCGTGGTGACTTCAGGACGCGAAACAACAGCTTGACGCAGAAGCCATCCACGTTTCTTGTCCACGCTGTCTCATCGTCACCGTGGTCCTATTTGCACACTCTTCGGGGTCTGCGCGCACTCGTGCGCGCGCGTGTGTGTGTGTATTTTTTCCGCATTTGTTTTATCCCGCCTCTATGTCCCCGTTCGCGTGTCGTCTGCAGCTGCCTGCGCGCTGTCCACGGAGGCGACCCTTTTCGCGCTTACGGTCGTTCAAACCAGATTTGGTCAAGTGTTCGGATGCGATCGATTGGGATGTTGAGTGTTTTTTTGTTGTCGGACGGTAAACGATGGGAGGTTTTTTTTTTTTTAAATTCAACAACCTGCAGCTTCCGGTTGAAAATACGCGCGCGCTTGTTTGTGTGTGTGTGTGCTAGTCCAGTGATCAGCGAAACCCAACATCTGGGATAAATAAAACCGAAAGAAATGTTGTGAGCTATTGTGAGTAGCAGAGATCGGTGCTTGGACGTAACATGAAGCAACTTGAAGCTGGACCCCTCGTACCCCTCGTACCCCTCGTACCCCTCGTACCCGGCCACTTAGTGCGCTTGTGTTTGTCCGTATGTCGAGAGCGAAGGCGATGATTTTGTTGCTTTAATTTGTCTGCTAATGAAATAGGCAACACAGCAGCACATTACTTTGCAAACCACACTCTATGTACAAATGTGTTTAAGTGCGTGTGTGTGTGAGTGTATGTGCGTATTACTTCATCGTAAACCGGGCGCGCAATATCCAGTTTAGCCCCAGTGTGTCCAGTTGCCAGTAACAACGATGCAGCAGTAGGGGCACTGCTTCATGTCGCGCCGGTGGTGGTTGTCCTTCTCGCGAGCAAGTTTGCAGCGCCCATGGGGCCCTGAGAGTGCAAAAAAAACGAATAAAAAAAAAACAAAACGTTCCAAGCACAACGGCAACACACATTCTCCGCGCTTAAATGCCAGTATCTCGCCCAACAAAGTTGATCTTGCTGTTGGAAACTACCCGTGTTACGCACAGATTTCAAAAAGCAGCAGAGTTCAACGTCAAACACAACGCATCTCGCGTCAACAATCGGGTCGGATGCGTGTGATGGTGAAGAAATGGAAAGCAATTTAAGATCGACTTAACGTAACGCTTATCAGTTCGTAACCAAACGCGCGCAAAACCACTGACTTCCTGGTCGACTGATCGGTGATCGATGAGCAGGATCAACGGGCGTATATGTGTGGTACACACATATACGTAAGTGAAATAGCTCGAACGAAGGCGGTGTGTATGCGTGTCGAAGTTTGTAGCAAGAGAAGAAGCGTTTTTGTTTTCTTTTTTCCCCAATGCGATCTCAAGAGAAGGCGGTAGTAATGTGGTGATTGTTGGTCAATTACTGGCAGCTCATCATCATCACCATCATTACCCACCAGAGTCAGCATCATCAGGCTCGGGTGATGCTGCGAGTTTTTCAACACCCCGAAAGAGGATAAATCGTTACTTCCCTCTCCCAGCAGCGGCATCACTCGCATCGGAATTTGTTTTATTTGTTCCTTCTTTGTGCGTGTGTGTGTGTGCGTGTGCATGTGCTCTGTTATTTGTTTTTTTTTTTATCTCTTCTATATGTAGCTGCCTTCTCTCAGTCTAGGTGTGTGCATTATTATACTCCACACCCTCCACTCCACCTTTGTGGGGGTGGAGCAGGCAGAATCATTATCTGAAGTGGATATATCCAGCAGGGGAAAATCGATTGGTTTCGGAGCAATTTTCGTCAATCTCGAAACCCTTGCTGCCGGCCTGCCCGCTCACCCGCCTCCTCCTCCTCCTGTCAGCATGTTTGCTTTGAAAGCCGAATTGAAAGCGCCTCGGCCGAAAAAAAAAACACATCAAAAGTACGCATGGAACGCAAGGAGCGTAAGGCGAAACGTGAATAAAAAGTAAATCACTCCGCCACCAGCGCAGCCGCCGCCGCTTTTCGCACTGCCCCGCTGTGCCCTCTTCAGAAAGGTTATATGCCGCCCGCGGGTCGAAATCGCGGAAACCGTGGGAGGAGTGGCCGCCGTATCGCCGCGCATCGATCGGAGCAAACAAAACAAAATCGATCGCAAGCAGGACTATGATTTTGAAATGAAAAAAAGGAAAAGAAAAAAAACCAACCACTCGAAAATGGCATT